>VCNE01001956.1:0-10302 GCA_009869805.1 Oncopodura yosiiana
GAGCCAGTGAAAATATCTGCTTTTGGAGCCAAGTAGTACTGTATTGTTAAAGCAATTAGTGAGCTGTGTGAAAGAAATCTATAAGAGGAGCAATTAATTATGTAGAGAACGTCATATTTTTAAGGTGTTTAATTAATAGATATAAACTTACATGTGCCACAAAATATTTCTTCTATGTAATTTCTCTCCTTGTTTAAGAAATTTGTCAACACTTTTAGTATCCAATTTGTCACAAATTCCATTCATAATTCTCCATCCAGCTGTCACAATCTCCATAAATGGATACGGAGAAACCCACAAATGCTCAACAGTAATATTCATACTATCAAACATAATCCATACAAAAATACCCATTGTATCAAAAAATTCAGCATCTTGTTTTATTGCTTGAACCATGATGCACAATAAATAAATTAGTTTGACAATCAAATCCATCCTAATAAAGAAATATGCAAATTTTCTATAGCCTTGAGTTTTGCTCAAGAAATATTTCCCAGTACCAGAATTCCATTTTGTAGCAGTGCGATTTACTCCTACCCAAGTTAAAAAATTGATATGTTTTTTGGACAAAAATATTTGTTCTATGCAAAGGTTTCATGGTGTCAGTCTACTATTAGACAAAACCTAACTGAAAAAGTATTGGTGAAGAATAATGAAAAGACGCAATCTAAAACCTACAATTAAAACTTCCATGTAGAGTGAAAATTGAATTAAACATTACAAATTGATATGTGATATAGCGTGCATAAGAGTAATTTAATCAATAATTATAATTATATGCTTCCAGTTTTCTAAAAAAAAATTACATCACAGTTCTTGCTTAAATATCAAAGGGTTCTAATTTAATTCATTTGAATGTTATATACTTTATTTAAATAGTCAATCAACATTTAACAGTACAAACTTACATACATCATATATAACAAAATTCATTGCATTTACTCATAATACAGAAGTTTTTTCAAAATAAATATAATACCTTTCATATAGCTGAAATGAAATATAACAATAAGGCTAAATGCAAAATATTAAGTCTTATATCATCGTCCTTTTTAAAAATGCATAATAACTGACAAGGACAATAACTTTTATATAGTAATTAATTTAAGTAAATGTTGGGTTGGTCAAAGACAAGAAGAGTTTGTTTTTCTTTGAACAGATCTACAATTCATTGAGTAGCAGTGGTATTTAGTATGAATGTTGTTTACTTTCCATTTTCTTCATTTTCTACTGGCTTGTTTGATTCACCAAGAATGCCCAATAGTTCTTTTGGCATAAAGTATGGCTTTTCTGCACTTCCATCATTTCTTTCACAATCTTCCACTATAAGAAAATAAAAAGATTTCAGCATAAATACTTTTTGTAAATTACTTATAACATTTAAGATTTGAATAATTTCTCTTACAAAAGCATAAGAACAATGTGTCCACGCCAATATTATATACATCAAAGAAGAGTGTAGCAATGAAATAGGTACCAATTGTTACAACAATTACTGGCATCAGATAAAAATTTAGTTCTGGAATCGTGTCACCAAATTCTCCTTCAATTCGATTTGTAAATATATAGAAAGATCCAATTGCTACACATCCAATAATGACCAACTTGCCCATAAAAAGTAAGAAATCAGTAACTTTATCCAAAACAAATGCTCTCACTGGATTCCGAAGTAAAAGGAAGAAGGAATCTCTTGCAGAAGTACAGAAATTTTTTCCATAAACAGCAACCATAATATATGCATTTCTATTGATGAATTTCATGAATTTCTCAAGACACCAAAACCAGCATTTACAACAGCAAAGAATTCCTTTCGCCACGGGATTTTCTCTGTACATAAAAACATTTTATTAGATTTAAAAGTAATATAATTTTACTACTGTACTTACGGATATTGACGAATTTTGTAATCAATGTACTCAAGAAAGTATCTTATAAACTTTATAATGCTGATAATTAAGGAACCAAATGCAAGTGTTCCCAAATGATTTGATATTGTTCTAAAGAAACTTCCAGAAACAGGGAATGTTGCCAAATCAGTTTTACGATTAAATGTCCAATACCATCCAGCAAAAGAACCAGCTAAGACCATATCACCAAAATCAGAAATGAAACACAAGAGCCAAATGACACCAAAAAAGTTGTATAAATGAAGCCAAATGACATTTCCAAGTTTTTGGTACTGGATAAAATTACAAATGTCTGGTGCTCCACAACTTCCTTCTCCTGGACAAGTTTTATTCAATGTTTTTGGGTAGCATCTGAAGTAAAGACAAATTTTAGTAACGTTCAGCTTCTTTTATGCTATTCGTTATGTACATACCGATCATTTTCAAAATATTGTTTTCCGTCACAAGTACAATTTTTCACAAGACGATAAACTTCTTCACTGGAAGATACCAAGTAAACTCCAACTAAAAGGAACCATCCAATAACCAAGATTTGAAGTAGTAGCGGAGTAATTGGCCAAATCAATGTAAATGTCATGTCTCCAACAGCCCTGTACAAAATGACAAATTTCAATATTTAACTTGTCAATATCATAATACTTTATATAAATATATTATTATTACCTGGCTCCTTGTTTAATTAATGCTACAGCTATTGACAGTCTGGAGCGAATAAACAACACAATCAAAAGTAATACAGCAAGAAGTACTCCAGTGATAATTGAAAACACAAGCCAAGTTGTTTGAAGGCCTAAATAAGAGTCAAGCTGAGATTTGAATTCTTCTTCCGTTATAAATCTCTCAGCATAAACATCCATACGATACTCCATTGTTTCATTGACCTTTCCCAATTCTATGTACTTTGCTACACTGAAATAGCAACTGAACCCAAGAACAACCATCATTCCAAATAATGATAACCAAACCATTATGCCCGCAATACATCTCATTAAACAAATCCAAATTAGTGAAGCTGTAGCTCCAGCTATCAACAAGACAAGCATAAATGGCCAAGCGTTCATAATATCTTCAAATAGGAATTCAATATTCTATAAAAAGAAAAAATAATTTATATTTTAACATGTGTGCATAAGTTCTAAATTCTTATTAAAAATTGTACCTCTTTTGCATTTAGAAATTTCAACAATTCTTCAATACCCTTTTGTAACAATGGTAAACTGAGGTCAGATGTTTTAGAAAGGGTCTTCACAGTTTCAACATCTGGAATACATCTGGAAGCAACTGTATTTAAATGAAAATTGTGAGATTAATGAATTCATTGAATTATATCAAGTTGCTGAATAAAAACTTATTGTTGTCAATTTTAGAAAAGCCTTAATGTATATATGTATTAATTTATATACATGTTTGTTATACTTACGAATGCTTTTGACATTTTTCACTGGATTCTTTCTAAAGATCTTCACTTTTGTTATGTTTTCTGAAAGCGATTCCACACGAGAGAGAGAGTAGTAACAAAGACAAACAAAACAACACATAATGAAATTATTGACATTAAGTTAATTTCGTGCTAAGGCTGTTATAGATCCCAAACCACCAATTACATTATACATAAAACTGATAGAACCCCAAGCTATACTACGAGAATATAATAGAAAATTGTGTGTGTGTGTTGACTAGAGTGCAAATTGCGTGAGATTTTGTGTATCATAATTAATAGAAGAAGTGATTTTGACTTTTGTGTATAAAGTGTTACATGTGCAGTGTATATATTAAGTAAATTAGCTTTGTATATTGTATATAGCACATGAACACTTACGATTTCTTCCTAATAATTTCCAAAATATATCCCATAATATTACATTTTATAAATACAATGTAGTTGTGTAACAAAGGATATAGGAACGAAAGCAAAAAACCCAAATTTACATGTTAGTATTTTGTAGTCATTTTAGTTTTTATACAAGGGATTAATATGTATCATTAGTTTTTGAATTACTTGTTTGAGAAGGTAGAATATATCTGGCACAAATGTTTCTTCTCACTAGTTCTTCTACTGTCAGAGTAGCTTTCACAGTTTCAGCATTGTACTTGCAAATCATTTTCTTTTTAATCTCATCTTGATTTCCTCCTTGTCTTGCAGATTGTAATACATCCATTGGCTCTCCATCAAGGACATTTTTCCACACAAACCTATATAAAAGAATTAATCACATTAGTAAGTTTATTGAATCTAGAAAAGTATATTTCATTATGTATAAATAAATACCTGTGGAGTCTTGCAACCATAAAAGATAACTTTTGTTGGTTGAGCACATGTTGTAATATCAAAGAAATACAAATATGGCTTGTCTTTGACCTATTAAGTATTGAATAAAAAATAAATCAATTTTAGTCTCTTATATTATTCTTCTTTGAATTTTTAAACCTACTTTTTCATCATATCCACATTTTAATCCATAAGAGTCAACTAAAAAAATTAAAGCACAAAAATGTGTTATATATGCATAATCTACTACACAATAACTTTTACAATATAAAATATAATACCTGGATGAACTAATACAGAAGGATCTCCATGATATTATGTATAAATACCTGTGGAGTCTTGCAACCATAAAAGATAACTTTTGTTGGTTGAGCACATGTTGTAATATCAAAGAAATACAAATATGGCTTGTCTTTGACCTATTAAGTATTGAATGAAAAAGAAATCAATTTTAGTCTCTTATGTAATTCTTCTTTGAAATTTTAACCTTACTTTTTCATCGTATCCACATTTTAATCCATAAGAGTCAACTAAGAAAATTAAAGTATAAAAATGTGTTATGTTAAATGCATAATCTACTACACAATAACTTTTACAATATAAAATATAATACCTGGATGAACTAATACAGAAGGATCTCCATGATAAAATGCTAAAAATTTAGATAAAAGATGACTTATAATATATTGTTGTTCCATATACAAAAGAGTGTGCTAATTTTCTTACCAACTGCAGCAACAATAATCCATCCAACAACAAATGCCACAAGAAAAATCAAGCAGAGCACATCTGTACATCCTCTATCTTTAATTGGACCATTGAATTCAGGATCATATGAACGTGGTGTCCCTAAGAAAATAATACACGAGAAGAAATTAATTCAACAGGTGATTATACAATTTAAGCGTGCAAAGAAACAAAAAATGTCAAAGAATTTCTCAATTTCCTGTTTGTGATAAAAATACTGGAGCATTTCTATTGAGGTCAATAATGTCCAACGACCGTGTACTTGTACTTCATACTTGAAAAAACCGATATCAATATCATCACAAAACAAATATGTATATTCATTGCAATGTGTACAACATACAAGTTGAAAAGCATTATGCTATATTTCCATTTCACAAGGCCACAATAATACTCTGTAGGAAAAATTACTCTTACTCACAAATGAAATTGAATATTATTGATTGGCAATACCAACTTCCTTTCCTATCATTTTCCACAGAGTATATATTTTATGCAAAATGGAAGTTATAATGCATAATTTTAATCAAGTTCTGCCTTCCATTATTTCTCTTGTGATTACATTTCTTTTGATGAGTAATCAATAATTATTAACTTACGTCTACGTCGAGGCATCTTAGTTAGAATGAGAAACAAATGCACCAAACAAATACTAACTAAACGAAAAGAACTTAACTAACACTAAAAACTATAGTTATCATAAATTAAAGTGAACTTGTTTGTCTTTTTTGATCTTCACCAATCAGACTCACACTCTCTGACTAACTCAACTCACTGCGGTCCAGCAGAGTAACAAATGCAAAAATTCCTTATCAAGTTTAAAATGATACATGGCTGAGTTAACTTCAACAGAATTTACTTTATCTATAATGCAATATACTGTGTATAACATATAGTCCCTACATTCATTTACATTGTGGTGTGGCATGGTATACAATTTTCTTATTATCCCTCATTAGTTTTCCCTGAATTGACTTTGACGTTGACGTCCTATGAGCAATGACACAACAACAGTAAGGAAATAAAAATAGCATGAACGTTATTATTCTTTGCCTTTGCTGGATAATGTCACATTTGAGTCAAGTGGTTGTCTGGTTGTCATTTGTCAATAAATTACGCTCTAGTATGAAGCTATAACAAAACAGTTCAATTTTGTGTAGAACTTAAGACAAGAGAGTCTCATCATGAGACTCAAGCTTTACGACTTTGTACTAATGAGTCACACATGACAAACAAACCTTCGTAAAAATTTAAATATAAACAAGTAGCCGATGACTCTTATCAATTCTAGAGTACTTTACTAAATTCACTTACGTTTCTTATCACTATTTACATTTGCTCCAACTTCCGTTGATGCTACAGTTGAGCCACCACAGCACACCATTTTAGTATTTCTTTAAAATTCAACTCATCATCACCAAAAGAATCTCGACACTAACAACTATATTGTAAATGGACTTGTTTAACACTCAACTTCTGCTACTGGTCTAACGAATGAAGTACTTTTTGCAATATACATTCAATCTACAGCTCAATGACACAGTAAAAAATTATAGGAATGCATAAATGTTGTCGGCAAGAATATCTCACTTAACCTAGAATCCACCACAAAGTCATTTCAAGGCGAGCACGACCAGTATTAGTATTGAAAGAGAAAAAATCTTTCAAAGCTGAGAGAGTATAACTCATCTCATATTCACTTGCTCTACACATTACACAACTTGAGATTAGTTGTCCTGATGAGTCGTTCGTGAGTGCAACTTATCTTATTTCTGGCTAATAGTTGTGATCTTGAGTCTTTCTTTTACTAATTACGCTATTGTATACCACAAAGACTCAATTCTAGAATGTTTACATAACCTAATACTATAGCTTGGCAAAACCACAACTAGGAGAGACACTCTGTTGATTACAGCACTCGACATTACTTCATATTTTGGCTAGGAATACTACTTCTTATCAGTTGTTAGCACAGAAGTAAAAATCAGAATTTAGAGTTGATATTTAACAACTTCCTATTATTATGAGACTACAGCTTCAAAAGCTATACGTAGTAGTTTGATGTTGACTCTCTAGAATGAAATTGAACAATATGAACCATCATCATATGTGTGGTCTACTATGATTATAATATTATTGATATTTGGAATACAAAAGCCATCAACAATAAATAGGTTTGAAGGAAAAGAGCAAATAACATTCTGTTCATAATTTATATGCCACCACTTGTTCTAAAAGTACTTTTCGCAGCTATTCTTTGAAGTAGAATATTACTTTTTCGCTATTCAAATTAAATGGCAAGCCAAAAAATCCATATATATTGTTGTTGTATATAAATATATACATAGCTTCTCGTATTTCTCTAGTTGACATAAACATGTCATTGCCTAATTTTACATTACATTATTTTTCTACATTTGTCCTGCATCCTGTACTACATAAAGTGTAAATAAAACATCGTAGTACATTTAACACTCAATGCACAAATAAAAATAGATGTACAAGTAAATTCTTGCCAAATGAATATATTCATATATGACATTTCAACAAGTTGGTTTCTTCTGTGACTAATGATAAGAAATTGTCTTGTGTAAATACACATATAAATAGTTGAACCATGGAATATGAAATGAGACTATATCATCAGTTTCTGTAGTGTTGTTTGCTCAGCTAAATACCCAAGAGAGTCATTTATTCTTATGATGGAATTTGATGCTTCATTAATATGTTCAACAACATATTTACACTTCTGTGATACTCATATCATATTACAAAAAGACACCCACAGATAGAATTTTTCTTCAGTTATTAACACAATGTACTATATTATTATTTTGTGTATGAGTTTTAATATGCGTCACTCACACACGTATTTCCGTAATGTTCTCAGCCGGTATCGATTAAGTAATAAATAGTGAAAATGTACAGAAAATGAGAGTGAATGCCTAAGCTACGCAGTTGTATTTCTAATATTGTGGTGTATATTACTAAAATGTCAATGTACTACACAGGCTATAAATTTTATATTAGCTTTTATCATTTCATGACTTTTGCTTACCATATTTATCCGTTTCATCTTCAGCTTTAACCACTGGAGGCTCATTAACTTCTTCAGCAGCAATTTTTGCACTCATTATCAATGATGAAAAATAAAAATTTAATTGTATTATAAAATAAAATAAACTTGTTAATTTTGAACTTTAATATTGAGCAGAATACTTTTAATTTTGTGGACGTTATATTTGTACTGAGTCTCAGTTTGTCAAAAATTGGTATCACAACAACAACATTATGAAATTGGTCAAGGTTTTTATTTTTCTTCTAAAATTCAAAATTAAACGGCTTTTCTTTTTTGTAGCCTTCAGATGACTCACTCACAGTCCTCTCCTTTCCTATAACAAGACTAACTACAACTGGACTTCAAGTGAGCATTTATTTGGTGATGGCAAGACCAAAGCATTATTATAGCTTATAAGCACACAAAAAATGAAGTAGAGGGGAATGAGAAAATGCTTTCACGGGTTATGATGATATACTTTATTTAAGGCATAGGAAAATTTTGTTCCTATAACGCATGGCAGAAATGAAAAACGTAATAAAACGGACAAAGATCTCACTTATTATGAGAATTACCAATACTATTAGAATTCTTTAATAATATGACCAAATATAAAAATTAATGAAAATATTGTCATCGGTAAAAGTCCAGCAGACATTTCTAAAGGCTCTTTAGGTATTGGTGGTAAATGAGAAATATGTGGAAAATCATTGAGCAAAAGTATTAGTAGAGTTACTGATGCAAATAATAAAATAATTTTGGCACATATCCATGCGAAAACAAAGCTGTGAGAATTCTGCAATTGAAAAAAAACGACAACATTTATATATAAAGTTCCAATAAAGTTCATGTTCATTGTGAATAGCAATTTTCTTTTGCGTTTACCACTGACCTTGTTGCAAAGTAAAATTATAGCTAACAGCACCTGAACACTGGGCAATACGATTGTTTGAGTAAGTAAAAGTTTCATGCCTATACTTGAGAAAAAAATTGTGTCACATAACTCGCACAATGATCACGCCAATAAATAATTCAAAAATAAATCAATAAAGAAAAAAAACCTGGATAGTCCATATGAAAAGAAACAACAGTGTTGGACTTTATTCTTCTTATGCTATTCATAAGAGTAGTAGTAGAATTTGTAGTAATATTGTGCGTAAAAATAAATCAATAAAGAAAAAACCTGGATAGTCCATATGAAAAGAAACAACAGTGTTGGACTTTATTCTTCTTATGCTATTCATAAGAGTAGTAGTAGAATTTGTAGTAATATTGTGCGTATCAATTATTAAAGGTGCCAAAGACACTGATGACCATGTAAGGCAAGCTAATGACATTATCTGAAGTGCAAAAATACAATTTAAATTTAGATTGCTTCATT
This sequence comes from Oncopodura yosiiana, assembly GCA_009869805.1. Lineage (NCBI taxonomy): Eukaryota > Metazoa > Arthropoda > Collembola > Entomobryomorpha > Oncopoduridae > Oncopodura > Oncopodura yosiiana. Next base: position 9,363 of record VCNE01001956.1, read on the forward strand.
TTAAAAAGAGTAACTTTATAATACCATTTCAAAAAGTCCAACAGTGATGATACACGTTTTTAAAGAAACTTCTTTACAACAGTTGAGTTTCATTTTAACAGCGAGTTGAATGATAAATGACACATTTGATGATATTAGTATTATAGCTTTAGAAGAATCATAATGAGTCATAATAGTCATAAATTATTGAAGGGCATTGAAAACTCAGGCTTGTAATTTCGGCACTATTATTTCCTCTAATAAATGTAAAAACACTCAATCTCAATGACACTCGTCATCATGAGATCTGTGCAAACTATGATCATAAAATTGATATTTTGATCATAAAAAATCTTTGCATTAGTCATTGTTCTTGTCAATCATCAGTGAAAGTTATTTTCATGAAGATTTTTTTTTGACTTTGTTCAATTTGCATGGAGCTAAAAATGCATGTGCTAAAAGCCGCATGATTTAAATTCTGCAGTTTCCGGTGGCAAAGGAATTGTCAAGTTTGACTCTTTTGGTATATAAATATTAAAAGTGACAATGCACACCATTTGGTAAGTCATTAACATTAATTTAGATAATTGACAATTTACTAATTGCTGTTAATTGTAGCATGGTGTCAGATTTCTTTTACCCAAACATGGGAGGTGTTGAAGAACACATTTATCAATTATCACAATGTCTATTGGAACGAAGTCACAAAGTAGTTGTCATTACACATAATTATGGAGAAAGAAAAGGTGTTCGTTGGATGACAAATGGTTTAAAGGTGAGTGCTGATAATTACTAATTAACTAAACCCATTAAATACTAAATGTTTTAATTGCTTATGTTTTTAAGGTCTATTACGTGCCAGCTCAAGTATTTTATAATGGAGCAATTCTTCCGAATCTAGTCACCCTTTTACCAGTTATTCGAGAGATATTAATTAGAGAGCAAATTACAATTGTTCATG
>VCNE01001957.1:0-10397 GCA_009869805.1 Oncopodura yosiiana
TTTTGACGATAACGAGTAGCTGCAGTTTTATTTTGCTCTTTCTTTCTCAAAGATTTATCTTGTATCTGTCCAAGGCTTCGTTTAACTGGTTTTCGGCCACTAAAAAAAGAAAAGAAAAGAAAAATCAAAAGTTAAGTTTTTATAACATAATTTGTTTAACTTAAAAAAATTCACTAATTATTAATACTTACCGACGCTCAGATCTTTTATTATTTGTAGTGTTGCTGGCGATAATAGATTTTAGTCTATTACTTGGTCCAGCAACTGGCTCTTCTTCTTCCTCAGATGATACTTCTTCACAAAATGATGTCATTTCTTTCTGAAGTTGTCCATGATGAGGTAAAGTTGGAATATATGACTGAGCCATTTCCAAATTACCAACAAGTAGAGCATCTAAAATTTTTCCTGCAGTATTTTGCTCTTCGTCATGATGATCCATATCTTCATCATCATCTTCACTTTCACTGCTATTGCTTTCAGCACTATATGGTGATGAATTTACTTGCCCTCCTTCCTCTTCTTCTTCTGAATTTTGATCCATTTCAAAAACTTCATTTTCATCAATTACGCTAATTGTTTCTTGTAGCCAGTAATTGTTATTGTTTGAGCTGCTAGTATTACTAACATCACTTCCAGTTGGTGACATTGAGCCATCAGAATGAGGAGGAACTCATGGTATAAGTGATGTTATCTTGTTCTATTACAACTGGAATTTGAAGTTGAAGGGCAGAAGTAAGGCAAGCGTCTTCACCTAATAATGCAGCAATATCTAAAATGTCACTTGGCTCTGAATTGATTGTTGAGATGGTAGTTGGTAGTGACTTTAGAATTGCTTCAAATTCAGCAGTGAGATTCTCCAAGTTCTTTCCTTGATTATCAACAACGACCATGTTGCTGACATTGATATCATCTAAATCAAAAGGACGTTTTACTGATGATGAGAATTTTTCTGGAACTTGTGGTGCATGAGGTTTGATGATTTCCTCGACTTGAACTGATGGACTTGAAGGTGGAGTATATTCAATTTCTGAGAGTTCTTCAAATAAGCTGCAAACCCTCCAAGTCTACAGACTCTTCATCACCGAATCCTAATAATAATAATAATATAAAGGGGTTGTTTTAGAAAAAGAATTGTCAAAATATGCTAATAATATATATTTTCTTATAGAAAAATTAAACTCAGATACATAAGAGAAAAATATCATTTCTTAAATTCAAATTCGAGACAAGAATTTATATCGTCATTGTAATGCACTATTATATTAAAAGATACATAGAGCCTATTCTTACCAAGCAAAGATGAATTAAATGAGTCCATATTTTTAGAATTCATCAAAGATCTAAGTTGATTTGTAGCAGCAATGTTGTTTTGAATATTGATCTGTGCGCTGGAAAGGAGTGGACTTTGTTGTTGTTCATTAAATAATAATAATTTGTCCACATTACTAATGGAACCAGCATTCAAAATATTTGATGATGGTAGAAATTGGGATGGAACAGCATTGACGATTTGCTGTTGTTGGTAGAGAGTTGGAGATTGTGGTGAATGGACAGGTGAAATAGGTGGACTAATTTCAGCAGTCGAGTATGACTCGAACTGCCATGAATCCATTTCGGACTGCATGGCGATATTGTTTGGGGTTGAATCCTTCTTGTTGTTGGTTTTCTTGATTATTATTAAAATTAATTTGGGAATAATTAATTTCTTCGGGTCGTATCCTTATTCCGTCTTCTATACTCTGAATGTAAACGTTTTCTTCTGCGCTCAGTGGAGCGATGAGGTGTTCGAAAATTGAAAAGCTCCTGAAGAAGAAAAGAAATTAAGAAAAAATGGGTCATTAGTTAAAATCATAATAATTTCATCTTTTTTAGAGAAAAGTCAGTGTTTATTTTACATTTTCTTGATGAATAAAAATGATATAAATAACTTCTATGTACTCCTCAACTCTTTGACCCCTTTAGTCGTGACTAAGGCCTCATTCTATATTCTTTATTGATATGATCATGTACCGACTTCATGCAAATCCTTCATCAAGTTTCAAGTAGTTTGTTTACTCTCTAGGACTGCACTTTTTTTAATTATGTCCTTGAAGCTTTCAAGTACGGGCAAGCCATGACAGTGAAAATTTCATTGATCTTTGTTCAAAAAGCATCTGATGATGTAAGCTTAACAATTAACAGAGCTCTTATTTGTTTAATTACGCAGCATTATGTCTGAAGACATTAAAATAAAAAGACAGAAAGAAAGAGAGAGATATGAAAAATACCTAAGTGGACTTTGGATTCTTTTAGAGATTAGGAAATATATACATACATTTATAGACATGATTTTCATTACTTCTCTACATACAATAACTACATTCTATATTTATTCTGCTACTTTATGTTTTATTCATATTTTCATAATAATAATCAGTGCTACTCTTATTCTAGGGGTNAGGGGTGAAACAGTCAGTAGGAGAGATGGATTAGAAAATGGCTGACTGCTCAATCACTCCCACTTTAACTGATCTACTTTCATTATTAATTCTTAGAAAAAAAATATAGAAAACTTTTCAATAACAACTCTAGGAAACCCTATCTATAAACTAATGTATTAAAATTTAACATTGACTCTATTCTATTAGTAGAAGACTTTTATGTCCGATTTGGAACATTTAATTGACATGTGACGCACTTTCTCAATATTTACATTTTTGTTTGCGTGTTAAAAAAGTTAAAAAAATGTTAAAATAATTAAAAATTTGACTTACTCCATGATGAAAGGTTGTACTGGGCACCGAGGTGCGCTTTGGTTTTGATGACCACTATTCCATGGCTATCAAATTACGAGAAAAAGTTGAGAGAAAATTAATCACATCTGAACTGTTTTGTGTTTGTTGTAAAAGTGATGGAGTGAGAATTGAATGATGCAATCTCCCTATATATGATATACCGTCACATGCTTTCTTGAATTCTTTCTATGTCGCCACCTTATATATTTTCTAACATTATTAAGCCACTCTTGCTCATACTCTTTTTCCTTTTTCAATGTCCACGCCTCCCCTAATTAATTAATTGACGTCAATGTTTGAAATAGTAAACGTTTACTTGACGTTGTATTAGATACAAAGTGCAATTTGCAGATATTAAGTACAATTGTTTGTATTGTATTTATGTATTGCAGTTTTATGAAATCAATGAAATGCTTTTAATTCACAAGCAAGAGATGGGAAATATGAGACTCTTATTTGGAAATGTTTTGGCGACATAAATAAGGTTCATGGAGTTTGTGCAAAAAAAGTAGAACAATCTTGTGATTTCCAACTCACAAGACTTTTTTGTCATAATAATACTAGTCACAAGCTCACTGGTTCACGAGACTTGGTCTAACAAAAATCACATGAACAAACAAACATAGCCCTGGGCTTTAGTAATTCATATATGGGAAAGAGTTGAAATGAATCATACATTTTACATAATGGCTATAATTAATAACATGTCTCATAGTTCACCTCTGCCTGGAATATAAGTACGCTAGCTGGACTGTATAGCTAAATACCAAATATGGTCAACTAACTTCCTCCTCCGATTCTTAATGAATGTCTACTTTTGAGGATACTGAACTGAGGTCTCATGATAAAACAAACCACAAAACTGATAAAATAACAAAGTTGAACTGTAATATTTATGTAAATTAATTTAGTTCTCATGAACTTTTCGTCTCATGGAGTTGTCATTTGTCAGTAGTAAAAGTTGATCTGATGGTAAGTATTGGAAAAAAATTGATAATTATATGTAAGTATAAAAACTTTGTAAATTATTTTCTCGTACTGCAGAAAAGGTTCTTGAGAGATTAGCAAAGGAAGGAAATAATTGGCTGGAAAATACTCTAAATAAAATGTAAATATTTGTTTTATAGCTGCAATGATGTAAATTTTGTAAATTATATGTATTATATATAAGAAGGCAATTGTTGCCAATCATCTTCCAGATTCAGTATTACTTGTAAAAACTGTACATAATAATAATAAATTTTAGTTGGAAATTCTGAAAATGTTCAACAAATGAGGTTTTTTTGCTCAATCACTATAAATTTTAATAATGGGAACCTCATACATCAATTCAATTACATACTCAATGTCAGTTGTTTACAAGTCGGCGTGTGTAACATATTGATGAGAATATTTTGGACAAGGAAATTGCTACACATCATAAACAAGAGAGATTACAACGTGAAATAAACCTGTGCGTCATTGAAAATGAAAAATCATTTTACATTCTGTTATTCTAAATGAGGGCTAAACGTCCAGACATAACTAGAGGAAAAACTTGGAACAATGTTCTGTAATTGGTGTTCGTGGAACTTGGAACTACAAAACGACATGAATAATTAAAGTGTGGGATAAAGAAAAATCTGTTTTTGTACATATTTGCAAATCATACCATCATAATTGATAAAATTGTGGGTACCCTACTCAAAACATTTTTTGTATGAATATCCATTACCTTAATGACTCTCTAGTTATATATGTATGAACAGTAATTATTCTTAGTTTAATAACTCTCTCTCACACACACAATCAATTTCATATTGTGCCCTTATTATGCAGTAATAACATAAAATACACAAATAATTCATATAATAAATATACTCATTTCATAGAAGTTATATTATGACTTGTCGGGAATTTCCTGTAAAGCTAAAACAGACGCAGAGTTTCTATTTCTTTCACAAAGCTACTATAGTATAGCAAAATATCCAGTTTGGTCAGTTTCCACTTTCGTCGTCTCGTCACTTTGTTCAGTTAGAAAAAAGCCTCGTGGAAACTCCAATTTGTCTTATTTAACACTCATTTACAGTAGTAGTACAGTTCATGTTCAATCAACAACAGAGTCATGTCACCAAATACAATATCCGAAATCTTACCTCCTACTGAAACTACTAATGAAGAAGAAAAAAACAGCCAAATTAGTGAAAATTCTACAAGGAATATATTGTATGATACCAATGAAAATCATAAAAGTGCAGTGAAAGAAATTTTATTTGAAGGGAATTACTATGAAGTCCAAGATTGGATACCAAAACATCCAGATATGTCATACAATACATATATTTTAATATTACAAATATTCTTATTTTTTATTATGTTTTTATACGAGGTAGCATTATAGATTTCTATACTAATAAAGGAGAAGATGCTACTGCAGCAATACAACAATTTCATCATAGATCCATCAAGAAAGTTAGACTTATGCTATCTGGATTTAAGAAAAGACCAGCTAAAGATGAAGAGAGTATGTATACTTAAATAATAAAAACATTTATAAAAATCTAATAAAATTAATTTAATAAGATAATTATTTTTGGGGGGTCAGTTGAGATTCCACCTGAACAGCTAAAAAGGCATATGAGTATGACAGAAGACTTTACAAAGCTTTATCTTGAATTGGAAAGAGATGGATATTTTGAACCAAGTTATATCAACAATGTGTTTCGTATATTGGAACTAGTTGCCTTATTTGCTATTGGATATTGGCTACTTCTTGGATTCAATAGTTATATTGTCAAATTTATTGGCATTTTATTCCTAGCATTGGCTCAAGGTAGATCAGGATGGGTGATTCATGAAGGTAATACTATAATAGTTAGTTAATTTGACGATACATCTCAACATTAGTATAGTGATTTTTTTAATTACATAAAGCTGGACACCAATCTTTAACTGGAAATCCCAAAGTAGAACGTTTTATTCAAGCAATTATCTTTGGAAGTGCATTGGGTCTTTCTGCACAATGGTGGAGACGTGGACATGTTAGTATTTTGAAGTAATAATAGCTTATAGCATTCTTTAAATCTTTTCTATATTTAATTCTTACAGAATAGACATCATGCATCTCCACAACGTGTACAACATGACGTTGATCTCGACACATTGCCACTGATTGCTTATAATTCAACTTTAGTAAAAGATCCAAAGCAAGGAAAAAGTTTTATGATTCAAAATCAAGTGTATCTCTTTCTTTTAATTGATACTTTGCTTGGAACCCTATTATGGCAATTGTATCTTCATCCAAGATATGTTTGGAAACATAAACTTCATCTTGAAATTGTGTCAATGCTAAGTCATTATGTTCTTGCCTACTACATGGGATTTTGGCCATATCTTATTTCTACTTGGTTGATGTCAATGTATAAATTTTTAAATTTTGCATTGTCTCATTCATTTCTACCAGTCACAACTCAACCAACGCATTGGTTAGAATATGCATTGTTGCATACTGCTGATGTTGAAGGATTCGGTATTAGTTGGCTAATGGGATATCTAAACTATCAAATTGAGCATCATCTTTTTCCTAGTAAGAATAAGAATACCTTCTATATCTTCTTAACTACATATAAATTATCATTCTTGTATTTTTTCTTAATAGCTATGCCACAATTTCGTCATCCATTAGTAGCACCAAAAGTGAAAGCATTAGCTAAAAAACATGGAATTCCATACTACGTCTATTCTTATCCGGAAGCAGTAAGACGAACTTTTGATAATTTGAGACAAGTGTCAAAGGAGTTACATTCTATGGACTAATAAAATGAAATGTTCAAAAATGTATAAGTATAGTAGTTAGTAATAAAGTTTCATATTATGATTTGATCATCTCACATCAACACAAGATGACACAATTTTATTCATTGTATCGTATTCTATATCTATAAGTAAGTGTCACGTTTCAAATATCATCCAAAAACCCAAAAAAAGAAAATAAAAATCAAGATGCACATTACATTTGTCTACTACATATATAAACTACATTATGATACTCTCAATAATAAAAATGCTAAGTAAATTATATAATATGTAAGGTACTATAGTAGAGTTGTTGTTTAATTAGTAATTACATATTGTGTTCTTGTACTTATTCTCTTAATATATCGCTTCACAATAAAACTGGGTCTATAGTTATATAGTATACTATTTTTTAAAACATGGCGTGTGATGGGATTACAAAAATGTAAATTAAAAAAGAACAGTTCAAAATTCGAGTTGTGATCATATAATATTCTTGTCAGAACCATGTACAAAAAACTAAAGCTTCTTTTGGATGATGAATGCTAAACGACAAAAAAACTACTTTGCATAGATAAATTCAGACAAAAATTTTCATCAGATTCTACATTTCATCCTTCTAATACTTATATTATTACTTTGTAAAATGTCTGTTCTAAAATTCCTGCACCATTGTCCCTATATTATAAGTATATACATCATACAAATCATTTTAATAATCTTTTATATATACATTTTGTGAATCTCTAACCATCGTCATATGTATGTGTCTAACATTTGTTCGCCACACTTGTATTAGTTGTTTCTTTCCTTGAAACATTTTTGTCATTACTTTCTACACCTAAATTTTTCAGCTTCAGCAGCCAAAGCCATTTCTCTTTCCTCTTTCTCTTTAAAAAAGCCACTTTTAGTTTTACATTCACGAATTGTCACAGTCATATAGTCGACAGTAACATCAGTAATTACTATTTGATCTGCAAGTGGTTGTTTATTAATCCAATATTCTGCTGGTGGTGCACTACTCAAGTCATTGTCATTTGTACCCAACAGCCTAGAAATATTATTATTTTCTTCTTTGACAATGCTATTCCCATTAGAATGAACTGAATTACTATTATTATTATTATTTGTAGTATTAGATGAAATGTTATTGTTGGCATTTGTTGACTGGCGTCTTTCATGTTTGTCTGGAGACTTTCCTCTCATTGTTTGATGGTCTTTATTACTGCTGCTGCTACTACTGTTGTCTTTTGTTGAGTGACGATGTGGTGATGTACCTCCAGTACTACTACTACAACTTCCATCTTGACTTGAACGGTGACCACCACCAGTTGTTGCCATTGTTCTAAAAATTTTAGCTGGAGGTGGAGATGACGAGTCACGAATATGACTTGGACTAGTTTTGGGTGTTGTTGTTATTGTCACTCCGACTTTACCCGCTTCTCTGTTGTCATTAATATATAATTAATCATTTTAAAAAGATTTTCAAACATCAATATAAGAAATAGTTTTTAATAACATACTTTATAACTTCAGCTTTACGCTTTAGTGGAGTTTCTTTTCTTGGTGATTTACTACCAGCATCACTGCCTTTTGTTGATTTAATAGATTCTGCTCCTGGTGACGGTGATTTTGATTTTGAAAACTCTCGACTGGCTTCACTTGAACGAGATCGATGTGACAGAGGTGAGATATCACGATCACGTTCCTTCTGTGAAATTATATAAGGAATATAATTAGAGTCAAATGTTAGCTAACTAATAAAAGTTAGTGTCTAAAGTCAATATATACACTTGCCATTAAGTTAAAACGCTTTTTGGGTTTAGGTCCTCTTTTGTGAGGTTGAGAATCGCTATTACGTTGGCTATGCTCAAATGCAACAATCAGTCTTGAGTCCAGGATGTTTTCCTCTGGCTCCCATGTTGAATGTCTATAAATTTATATGTCGTATATCATTAGGCCAACTGCTTAGAATTTAATGATTATATAGTCAAGTGACTTACTTAGGACTCCAGCCTTTCCATTTGACAAGATATTCTACTCGACCCTTGCGAACTCTCTTTTTCTGAATTCTCTCTGCAGCAAAGACTCTGTCACCAACACCAGACAATTCCATTCTGTCTTCGTCTGAAGTAGACTGTGTTTTTAACAATAAATATCCAAATTACAATCGAAAATTGATTAGTAGCTATAAGGATTATATATCGAGCTTTTACATTGTTGCTGTAAATATATTTGGTTTGATTTTTTAGTGATACTTTTGTTGCCACAAGTTTAATTGACACTTGGTACAGAATTTATTAGTGTATGCAACAAATAATATCCTACAGAAGAAAGGTCATAGGATTTACTAGAGGAAAATATACAAAAGGGTTATTGCTATGTGGAAAAAGTGAATTTATCTCAATTGTTGTGTATAGAATTGAATACAACTTTTTTTAGCAATACTCTCTCAGATATCGATGAAATGTCTAGCAAGTACTAGAGATATATATATGTACTAGTCTGTATATTTCACCATTGTATATTTCACAGTATAATATATGATACAGAACTAGTATATTTCGTTTGAAGAAAACTTCAGGGAGATGACACGAGTTGCACTATTACATAACAAAAGCAAAGCATATATAATAATAAAGAGAATAGAATATGATGAGCATGCAGGTGTGAAAATTTTATATAAGTATTAGCAGGCAAATGAAGAGTGTAATTAACACACTAAAATTTAGAGCACTCACCATGTTTTTTTTGGCTTAGATATTTTTGTACTTTTGTATTATCAATTTGTTATTAATATAAACACTTGAAACTCTTTACATGATCAATTAAGAAACTGCACAATCATTTATATTTATTTTGTCTTATATTTTGTACCACTGGATTTACGTTTCACACACAAAAAAATAATACACTGGTTACAATTTACATTATGTAAACTTTATAATAAAGACAGTAAATAAGTAGAAGAAGGTTTTTGTTTGTTGCAAGTAGAAGAGAAAAACAACAATGGAAAACGGAAATGAGATGACATCCTCTCCTGCTACACTTTCGTTTTAACGATTCCAGCAACCTTTGCCTTTAGATTATATATAGTGAAATGTACGCCTCTCTGTAGAAGAAAACTCTCTAAAGGGCTTTTTCTATATATTCCAGAGTATTTACTTTATACTACAACATCCCCTAAATATTACTAGGTCTAGAGAATGCTAGAGATTATTATGAGAATGAACCACTGAAAAAAACAAACTCAAAGGGTGGATGTAGGGTGAAAAAAATTCCATCCATTTGCTTTTGGGCACATCCCGTTACAAAAAGTACTCATGTCGTAGTCTCTATATAATTAAGGTACCATTGGTAACTATTATTTTGAGCAGAAGAGGCTTCTTGGATGACTTTCTCTTTATTGTAGTTTTTTTCTTCAAAAATATCATCATAAAAATGTCTACTACAATGATGAATAATGTAGAAGAAATGCAGGAGGAGGAAGAACAGGAAGAAGAAGAAGCGTTACATTTCGGAGAAACAATTCAATCAATGCAACCACTTCCAATAGAGATACCACCAGAAAGTTCAATTATGGTCAATGTTGACAATAGTACGACGGTGGGTCATAATATTGTTCCTACTGCTTCAACTAGATTTGGTGGAGATTTCTTTGGTGGTAGACCTTATGAAAGAAAAAATGGAATTAGCTTTTGGGAAAGTTGTTGTAATGGTACGTGAAATTGATAACAATATCTTTGTCAAAGTCTCAAAGTTTGCTAATTCTTAACTAAATATAATAGAAATGGCATCGAAGCGAGATGAGATGAATGGAATTTTAGACAGTCTCAGTTTGCCTCCTGT
>VCNE01001958.1:0-48569 GCA_009869805.1 Oncopodura yosiiana
TCCTATTATAAAACATCTGAAAGTAACAAATGATAACACAATACAGTTTAAGGTGTTGTATAGTATTTGGTTTGAAATTAGAAAATCTAAGATATATGTTTGTCCAACATTAACGTTCATGCAGAGACCTGCAAAACTTCCAGCAAAGATGCTAGAAATTAATCCAAGTGGAATTGCTGTTTGGCCTAAGATATCAATATATTTTGATTCTGCTGGATGAGTTTTGGAATTTGATTTGACAAATAATTTTTCTAGAAAGTGTAGAAGAAATAATTAAAATTAATAATGTATATTAAATTGCTTAGAATTAAAATTCTTACTTTGCAAATTGAAATCCAGATATATAAATTCATTTACTAATATAGCATAATCTTCCAAAGTGAAAACAAGAACCCAATCTAATGCTGCTCCACAAACTACCATCAAATAAGCGCCCATAGTAAATATTCTATACATATTAGATAACTCTATATTTTTATTCGTCCATTCATTCACAAGTTCCATAGTATAGAAAAATGTATTGAGAGCCAAAATGACACTTGAGAGATACCAAATCCTCAATTCAACTTTGCTACTTTTTACTCGCAGTTTAAATTTATTTAAAGATGATGCTGATGACCACTCAAAAGGTGTTAGGCAAAGAGGAACTGTAAATGCAAAGTAGGAATTAAAAAACTTTCGATAAGGAATTGGAAAGTTTTCCGCTTTAGAGCTCTGAAGATTCCAATGAAATCCTTTTTCTATTGTTGGAAACTTGACAGTATTAGAAGAAAGTTTGTTTATTTTGTTGTTCTTTGGTAATGCTTTAGTTTTCCATTTGAATGCAGCTTTACGTATTGAAGACATTTTGACTACTGAAGGTCAATGTTAAAACCAAATGCTTGCGTATAGTTTCTCAAAAATTCAATTTGAGAGGATATTAAGTTTTTGAATTTTTTATCAGATTTTGTAACATACATTCATTAGTTAGAATTTATAGAAGCAAAATTCATATGGTTTTTTTTATATTTTGCGTATATGTAAGTATAATTTGAAGCAATGCAGAGATTCTAAGGATTACATATATACTTTGTATGTACATTGTCCAGTGAAAGCACATTTTGCTATGATGTCATTTACTGAAGAGAACAACATTAGACTCACAACATTCAAAAGCCACCAAGCAAGAAAATGTAGAGAAGGAAGAAGATGTTATTCAAAGTGAAAAAAGGAAGTTAGCAAACCGTGAAAAATAAAAGTCCTCATTCGAACAGAGTATGTGTAAACATACTTTATTTTATATGCTATGCTTAAATTAAAACGAAGGAAATGAATATATTTTCTTGAATGTTGCCAAAAACATACATTGAAGCTTAAGACCATATTAGCTATTTTAGATGTTCTATAGTTAATTTTAAAACTTAAAGTTTGAGTTACATGAGATATTTAAATGTTCGACTTTGAGTCTTCCACATATAATATTGCAGTAGCTTACTTCAGTACTTACTAAGCCACATCAAAGTGAAAAGGTTTTGGTTGCTGTTGAATACTTGGCTCGAAAGTCTCTGTGCGTTACATACGATTGCAGAGAATCTCTCTTTTTTCTCTATCTTTCACTATATAGAAAACGTCAAGTGTTTACAAGAAATCTTTCTTTTTCTCTGTCCCCTCTTTACTACTACAACAAACAGGAAAACTCTCTGAAAATCCAATTCAAATTCCACACTACATGAGTAAAGTAGAGTCAGAAAGCATTTCACAACCCAAAATAATAATATTATTCCTACATCTTCTTTTCTCTATACAAGTGTAACATAACACTCTAGCAAAATATTATATCTATGTAGATATGCAGATATCAAATGCATGTTAAACGACCAAAATATCTCTTCCCCCTTTGCTTTTTCTAACTTTGCTTTCACATTGTATTTTCACTCAAGAGGAAAAGAAAACTCGATTGTGACTGTTTATAATATGTATATAATGCTAGTTGTCACACACTCCAATCCTCTTATATTCAAAAAATTCTTTTCCAGACTTTTCTTCTTATAGGAAATATAGCGAGATGCATTTTAAGTGAATGAACTTGAAATTTTGAGCGTAAGTGAATCTTCATGTCGTATTTCTGATACGCCCTATCTCTCTCTCTCTACTTATATGCCATTTGAAGAATATGAAAACAGGATTTAAATCTCACATCTCAAAAGTCATCCTTCTACTATATAAGAAGAGCGACATTGTTAGAAATGTAATAGAAGCTTCCGCTTTTCTATTACACTCTTCTACTTTTCTACTCCTCATGGAGTAATTTACATAAATTTTCCCATCTACTTCAGGAAGTCTTAGTCATCTTTCGTTTATATACAACTAACAATATCTTCATGTAATAATATTATTTAGTTTATACGTTCTATTTTTATAGCTGTGACTTACATGCGTCACTCTTTTTGTTGCATATAATAACAAGAGAGAGAGAGTCTCTCAAAAAGAATCTGAGTGAAAGTATAACAAGTACAACACAATATTATATAATAGTATCAAAGTATCAAAAAAAAACTCTGAGAGTCATTTTTTGTAAAACATGAAGTACCTTGACATATGCGTATTCACTCAAGCGACTCTTAATAGTCTCTTTCCTCTTCTCTGCCAACTGATATAATGCACAATACAATGTAATACAAGTTTGAACATGTTAAAAAGGTTTTTACAAATGTATTTCCCATCTGACTCTTCTCATATTATTAAAGCAACTCTCCTCTCTCATCCACTTACTCAACATTCGTTTATAAAACTTGACGAAAGTGAGTCGGACTCTTTTACTTATTGTTGCTACAGTATATCAGAAGAGTCTACTTCACTTTTGATATCTGTGTTCCGCTTATCATAAATCTGAAAGTGGTTTAGTTTTCAAATAGTTGATGCTACTCATGTCTTTTTTGACTTATGACAGTCAGAGTTAAAATATGAGCTCATCGTGTATCAGTCAAAAGGTTAAAACATTTATAAGCTTTCTAGAGGGTTGTAATTTAAATAGTCACTGAGGGACTCTTTTTCCTACTTATGGCTTTTTGCATCGATCAAATATCAAATTTATATTCCAATTTTGTACTCTTAGAATCTCTCTTTTTTCAGCTTATCGATTTTTAGATACAATACCCCAAGTTGAGTTGTATATATAGCCAATAGTTAATTGTATAGTACACGAGACATTCATTTCAGTGTCAATTTCTTTGCTGACACGAGATTAGAGTTAAGGCTATTAATAAATACATGCTATATATGTATGTAAGTATCAACCACTAGTAAGAAACGTTACGACTACACAGCTAATTGTATCAACTCTGATAAACTTAGTGTATTGTAACTGCAAGAGATTGTTGGCCGTATCAACTTTCTTTTTGAGAAAGGTTCTGTTGTTGTATATGTCTGTATAGTTGATATCCTCAGAAATTTCTGCAGTCTCAAGTAAAACTTTTTCTTTTCTTCTCTATAGTTCTGTTCTAAAGGTAAAAGGAAAGGCATTCTTATTGTGCAACAAACTTACACGTCCAACTCAATATATTTCTAAGAAACTATTACATGCTGAGAGCTAAAGAGTATGTAGTTTCAGAAAAGCGAGAGAAAGAGAGAGAGAGAAAAGAGTTTTTTTTATCTTTTGCGCTCCAAGTTTATAGAATATATGTAATCTTGAATGTTGTAATATAATAGAGCTGAATAGGAACTTTTGGATAGAGTATATAATAGCAACAACACACAAGTCTACCTTTGCTTGACTAATAATTACAGAGATTTATGTCAGGTGCATTTCTTCTCCACAAGAGAGTTTCCTCCTACTACGATTACTACTTCTTACAGCTCAAATTGCTTTCATACAACTCAAGTACACGTGCTTATCAAAAACTTGGAAATTACTTGGAAAAGTATATTCTGAGAGTGTCAAAAAGGAAATGCTAGAGGAGAGTGAGTGTCTTATCCCGATTCCATTTCGTAACATAAGAAGACATTCAGAACACAACATGAAACTAATATTACACATTTACATCGTCTTTTCATCTCCAACTGCAAACGTAAGTTGAGTTTTGACTCGGCTAGTACTTTTTCTACAGACGGACTCATTTCCTGTGTACCACTTGCAAAAAGCTTGTCAGCATGAAGTGGATGTAGTTGTGAGCCATTTTGAAAAAGCTAGGAGCAAAAATGAAATAGCACCTACTCTTAACTTATGAAGAGAGTCTCAGAATTTTTGACACAAAAATTTAGTTGTGACTCTATTTAAAAAAATATTTCATAATGCTACAGAGACAAGGCACTACTACATTTTCTGAAGCAGGCAATTAATCCCTCACTCGAAATTTAAGTATCTAAAATTTTGAATGTTAGAAAGAGATGCAAACTGCAATTCCAGAAACTGAAGCTAAATTTTCAGATTAAAAATCCTGAGTCTCTTTTTGTTATAGTCCTTCAACTATGCCCTAGTTTACCCAAAAAGTTGACATGTACTGCATTGCATTGTATAGAAAAGAGAGTACCTCCAGGGGTTAGAAAGTTATTTTTTCATTGCATGTTGTTGCCAAATGAAAATGTACTTGAGCCAAATCAATGGTAATGACGTTAGTACAGTAGCTCTCTGAAAGATTAATTAGTAGTTACAGTTATTTTTATTGTGTTCCCTAAAACATTTCAAGGCGAAGGCGCAGATAGAATTAAGGACGAGAAATGCTCGTCTTTATGTTTACACTTATGTAATATGCAAGACGAAAAAGAGAAGCACATGAAGAAAATAATGGCGAATGCTACAATGTTATAAGAAGACTTTGAGTTGTAAAATGGCGTGATCCAAGGATGAAAGCAGAGTCACAATCACAAGTCTTAGACACCTACATATTCGCAGTTGTGAAAGTGCTAACCATTTGTTACACAAGTTACGCAATGTACACATGCATACACAAATATAATATGTACACTATACATTTTATATGTAAGTAGCTCAGCTAGTGTTTTTTTGCACTCTAAGGAATAGCATTATTACTATATATGTCTACTATTACTACACATAGTCTATGAGAGTCATTACCCTAAAGTACAAAAACGAGAAAACGTCACCTGAGTCACAGATAGGAGAGAGCCCAAGAACGATAAAAAATGTGTTGAAATGCTTCAAGTGCTCAGTAGAAATGTCTAAACAACATACATAGTGCGCCACTAAAGAAAACGACTTCATGGAGAGAACGACAAACAACAGTCGAAATAATAAATATAATGCAAGAGAAGAAAGACACAGGTGAGAAAATTCACAGTAGAACTCTATTTGTGATCTTTGAGATATTGTTGAGCCCAATGTCAATTTATTGAGTTAAGAGTCACATATGAAAAAGCTTTGATGCACATCACCTGTCGTTTTCTATGTACTCAGAAGGAGCAATAGTAATATTTATGTTATGCATTTATTGTAAAGCTTACTCATGTCATATGCACTCAGGGAAAAGTTAAAGAATCACTTTGTTATTCATAACACTTTCAACAAAAATATTATACAGAGTTTCACAACAGACTCCAAAAACATAAATGGTACAGTGGATTGCATGACACGAGAGAGAGAAAAAAACTTTTCTACAATAACCTACATATTCCTCACTTGCATTTATTACTACTTGTATTCATTGCTTTCCCAGGGCGTGTGTGTGAAATAGAAATAGTTATGCAAGGTACTTACACTTTACAGATAAGTTCACTGCTCTTCTGCTAAGTCTGCAGTAGTTAATAATGCATATGTGCTCTAAAACCTCGTATAGAAAAGCTCAATGAAGTCTACTATAGAGCTCTCTCTATCTCGCCTTCTATCCGCCCAACACTTGGAGAAAGGACATGTAGAATTTAGTGAGTTTAGCTGTAGGCCATTGGAACAAAGTACAGAACATTTTTCTTGTTGTAAAAGAAGTAATATTTTCAGACTCTCTCTCTCTCTCTTCATATATATATATATAAACAGAGCCTGAGGAAAACTAACAACTTTCTTTATCATTATAATCATCTAGTTTGAAAAAGTATTGCCACTTTCACTCTGCAAAGAGAAAATAGTTTCACGCTTTGCCTCGATTCTCACTCAGATAGAAGAAGTAAAAGCACAACAACATTAACTACTACTATAGTTAATTGCACCTTGTTTAGTCAACCACGACTTGCTTTTCTCAACATTTGCAATATTTTGAAGTGAGAGTCTGTATAAAATTGCAAATTTTATACAGCGGACACTGTCTATAACAAAATTATTTATAACGAATTTCTGCTGATGTTAGTACATTGAGCTCTCTCTTTAAAACAAATTTGTCTAATAATGAGAAACTGCCTATAAGAGGCATTTTATGAAAATTATTTTGTTTATAATAAAAATTGAACCTTATCTATATGTTGACATTTTTGATGACGGAAATAATAGTGTAGAACATTGATAAATTTTGACTGTAGGGTTATAAACAGAGTTTACTGTGCATATAGAGAATTGTAGGTAGTTAGTAACTACTCAGCATGTAACACTTACACACATATGCCTAATGTTCTAACATATAGTGGTGACACAAGAAATAAATAGGAATAAAACGTGCACCATGGGAAAAGCTGTGAAAAATAATGATTCAATGCTACAATAAACTTGTGAAAGAACTCTCTCTCTCTCTCTACATTCTATATACATAGTATAGTGATGTAACTCTGTTCTAGTCCATAGACACCTTTAACGACCACGAAGAGAGAATCTATGTATCGTCTTTTGTTGAATAGTGTCGCTGCTTAAAAGTATGGGAGCTCGTTAGTGTCCTAAAAGCTCATTCTATTTCTCAAACTCTTTAGTTCTCTTAGTTCCATAATACATTTGAATTGCTGTCCTTTAAGCTCTCCAACCCATACGTGTGTATGTATTGACTGAGTACAATTACATTGTCACAGTGAGAACAACTGAGAGTGTCATTCTTTCAAAGCGCTTTAAAAGAGAGAATGTCGTAATACTCACTCAGCTCTCAGCTTTTATCACCAACAATAGAGAGAGAGAGTACACAATACCATATAATTTATATCTGACCAGGGTGATTTATCGACTAGAACTTTAAACACAGTCGGTGGTGGTTCTATTCTCATATACCTCTTTTAAGTACTAATGGTCTAAGAGTAAAAAAGAATAATTCAAATGAGCTCACACTCGAAGAATTTACGATTTTTCAAATTCCAATTGTAGACTTTTTTTTATCAGCAAATAAAACTTTTTCGTACAATAAATATATCTTGCTTTTATAAAGAATACGAAATGCAGAGAGAAAGAGAGAGATTTAATTAATTGCATTAGAGACAGACGCGTGTGTAGTAATCGTTTTATTGCTAATGAAAACTTTTTGAATAGGAATTTGAGTTTATGACTCAGCTTTAGAGAGAAAGTTAATACTATATATATGTGTATTATAAAAGGTATTGTTGTAGATTAGAATTAAAATGAGTCGTGAGTAAAAGGAAAGTTGTGTGTGCCTTTATTTACATTGTCAGCAGAAATAAATGAGTAAAGAGACTTTATACATATGCCACACGCCACGTAACTAATTAACCTTTGAAGAAAATTCAACCAACTTTTATACACACTTTGTTGCAAAACTCTCCTCAAGTCAGCAAAAGAGCTCTAAATCAACAAGAAACAAACAAGATGCTCACTTTTCTAAAAGTCTTACTAAAGTTATCAATGTTTACATCACAAGTGTGTTTTAGCACAATGTATATACGTCAGTGCGTAAAATTTACATGGTAAATTCAATGCCGGGGTTAATTAGAAATTATATAGATGCAGCAGTTTCCCGTATTATTTAGATCTACTATGAAAACTCTTAAAGATAGACGTAGAAAGAGAGAGAAGCGATTAAGCTCTTTTCATCATTGCGGCTTTTTATATTAGCACTCAGCAAGTGCAAACAACTATGTACTTCGTCTCTCACATCACAAAACATGAAGATTAATAAAAAAGGGGTAAAGTTTTTTGAGAGTGAAAAAACTTGAGTAATTTACCATTATATAAAGTTGAGGAAAAAGAAAAGTTAAATTGAGCGAGTTTTGTGCATTTGTTCATATCATATTCTTTCACATTAGTTACATAACTTTGCTTTTGGAATAGCGCCCCAAAAGAATTTTTCTTTAGAGAGACAAAAAAGGGGAGAGAAAAGAAAAGGGACAAGTCTATTAATTTTTGGTTGGTTTTGAGTTTACTAATAATATGATAGCACTGAGAACTCTCTCACCAACTTTTATTATCTAACTTCTCGAAATGAGACACGTAGCAAAACATTTATACACCATGAACGTGTACTGTCAACACTTGTAAAGTCACAACTTGTTTAATTCCTTAAGACTGTAGCAAACATCTTAGAAAATAGTACGACACTTTGACTTGAAAAATGTAACCTGACGCTAAAATCTTTTAAACGCACTAACGTAGTTTAAAAAAATAAAATGACAAGTGGCATTAAGGAAATAAAGTGAGTGTGATGTTTGAAATCTGGTGAAGGAAGTAAGAGAAAGTATGTGTACTGTATATAGTATAGTATGTTACGTAATATGTATAACACGCACTAATAAGTATATATACACAACATGACAAGGAAAAGCATAAGACTAACACTTTGAGTACTAAACACGGTTGTTGTACACTCTAAATGTATTTTGTGCATGTTAGACTGGCAGACAGAAAAGGAAGCTGTAACTTGTTCTCTCTATAAGTAGAAGTACAGTTGAAGGAAAATCAAGTGAAGCTTGAACTGACGTGAGTAGATAGTTTACGTAACATTTCTTCTTTCTCTCTCTCTCACTAGTCAAACTTAAAGTTGAAGCAAAATGAACTGAACACATGCTTTCAACAGTTCACTCAACCTTTTCAGAGCCAAAGACAACTTACTTTCTTCACTATTTTATTCTCTCAACACAATATATTAAACCGAGAGCAACTTTCTCTCTCTTTTCATGCAACTTCTCCTTCAACTAAAGGAACTTTGTACTTGAAGAATTCATATTCAGTTCTTAAAGTATTGGTTGATTTTCTTCTTTCCCCTTTTTGTAGATGAAGCGAGGAGATAAGTACTTAAACAGTTAAGAGTTAACAACTTTTGATACCAGCATTTTTTATCTCTAGAGCTTTCTCTCTCTTTTGAAAGAGAGTTTTGTTCTGAAGGTGGCATGGCAGGAAATTGTTAAGACAAAATTATTCACACTCTCCGTCATTTTCTAAAGTGTATTATGTACTGCTGCTTTAAGATCTAAATCTTTTACTATTCATTTTTCATAGCTTTTGACAACATGCATATCTACTAAAAATTAATATTTCCATTTCATCATTTCACTCTATTTTCTTAAAATGCTTTCACTCTTAAAATTTTTCTCCATCTTCCATTTTAAATTCATATCTAGCTTAATATGCTGTAAGGCCGCAATCTACTTCATTATTTGTCTTAAATGCGACATGAAATCAAAGAGAAATATTCACTGGGAGAAAACTATTGATTTTTATGTCTGATATGCATAAGGATTCTGAATATAGTTTCTCCAGTAAATATTATCTTAGAAGAGAAAACATCAATAGAAAAAGGTAACTGTTGTAGAATATCTTTTGACTATCTATATACGATACATTAAGGTTATCTAAAATACATAGCCGTCAGGTGTAATTTGCAAAAGAAAGTTGATAGTAATGGGGATAGAGCTAAAAGAGAGTTTTTGGGTACACATGTTGGAACAAGTTTGGAAAGCAGATATGAAAATATATTACAAAATCTGCAAAGGATATCTATTTCTTGTATGTAGAAGTTGAGATTGATATGCACATGCCGTTCATGGATTTATATGAGAAATTTCGTTTCAGGTACAATGTCCTTAGTTTCCTATAAGAAGACTCTTTCTAGCCAAAGCACCCATTACAGCTTCTTCCATTCATTTATTTTGAGTGTTTGGATGGAGATAGATGGCTTTTATCTTTCCGGTAGTCTATAGTATTTGTAGAAGAGTATATTGAAGGTGAAAGTCTTATACTTGATGAAATATTCCAGACACATTTTTTCCCTTAGAGAGAGTATATATAACTAGATATATTAAATGGAAAGCACATGTCGTAGCATATATATAGTCCTATGCATTATGTATTGACTTTGACATCCCAAAACTTGGAGAGAGGAATAAGTTGAAAAATGAAGAAGCATTGTTGTGGTTGAAAGGAAAAGTAGAAACAAATATAAAACAGAGAATGAATAACATATGACAGGCCGTCAAACACAGACGTCGAGGTTTTTGGGATTGGACATTTTTCCTAATATATTTTCCAGATGGTTTGATTTCCCAAAGCAGCTTCTTGGAATTATATATTGTAGACTTTGAAACTTCAATTTTCAATGTAGACTATAAGATTTCAATGCAGTACAAGTACACTTTAGTTTGAACAACATTGAAAACTAGAAATTGTACTCATAAGAAATATGGATTCCTTTTTTTATACAGGTACTCTGCTACTATATAGGTATATATATCTCTGTTTGTAATTGATTGCTGGCTGAGTTTACAAATAGAAGAGTGCAACTCGTGTGGAAAATTAAAGTTATCGCTCAGACGTCCTTGACTTCAGAGAGAAAGAGAGAGAGAGACTTGACTAATGTCGACATTGTCTGCTAGAAAATTTATTGAGAACCTCTGCCAAAACTCCTAGCTCATGATTATTGCAAAAGAGACATAATAGACATACATTACAAAAGAGCTGAGGAGAAGATAAATGTAGTGAACTCAATTAATGTTCTATTATCTTGTATTTTATCACTATAAGACTTCATAAGCTAACCTGCAGATCAATCAATGTGGGCGAAAATCCATTCAGGATTTGCCAAAAATATTTCGCCTCAAAATCAGCGAAACAATTCTGACTTGATAAAAGTCTCATTTCCATTTCTCTGGCCTAATAATCTCAATTCGGATGTAAGATGAAAGGAAATTACAATCTTTAGAAAGTGTCTTCTCTTCAGAATGAAATTGAAAAAGACGTGAGATTATTATTATTTCCAAAGATGTAAAATCTAGCAAGACAAGTTTTCTTAACCAACCTCTAAGTAAATAGTCAAAGTCAACAAATCAAAATCAAGCTGAATTTATATACATAAAGTATTCACTTAGCTTGACAATGTTTACTTGTAATAATAAAACTGAAAGGTAGGTATACAGCTACGTGGATTCTCGGAAGAATAAATTGAGTACAGTAGAAAGACGGAATATCTTTGAGAGTTTTTTAGGAAAGAAAAGCAAAGAAGAGTGAATCAAAGAAAAAACTTTATCGGTGCAAGATGCATTGCATATATTTCCTGTATATAGCCTTTTATCAATAATACCGAGAATGAAACAAACTTGAAAAGAAAAATCTAACATTTGTTATGCATTGCACCGATAACTGGAAAAAGTAACTGCTGTGCTGTATAACTTTTTAAACTCTAGCCTTGATGTTTGTTCTACAAAAAAACCACAAGAAGAAACCTTGGAAGGAAATAAAGTTATATGCAGTACATGTTATATATATTGCTACTGGAAGGAAAAAGTAAACATTATTTTGAACCCTAAGAATTTATACTTTGAGTACTTCCAAGTTTGCTGATTGGTATTCCTTTCATATTTTGACTTTTGTATTTTGTGGCTTTCACAACTATCTTGCTACAGTAAATAAAGATCGACATCGCAAAGAAAGACTACGAATTTTATACTTACTTTGATGAATAAGTCGTATGATATTAAATGGAAGAAACATGAGACGTCACTCTTATCATTTTGTACCACTTTTTATTTCATTGTCAAGCAGCCAAAGCAAAAGAATCTAAAGTGTATAGAGTCGACGTGACAGTTGAGATAATGGCAAAATACTTTTCCATATATCTGACATACACAATGCTTCTACAATGTTGCTAGTGATTAGAATATAAGCTGTCAAAATAAAATAGGTTACGAGCTAAATTTGCCAATGGCAAAAATCTTGCTCAAGGCTTGCGCTACTAAATACATATATAATATATATAGACTCTTTAGCTTTTTCCTTATGTAGTTTTGAGATACGATGAAAGCTCATGAGAGAAATATACTTTCTCTTTAAAGCTTTCTCTCTCTCTGATAACGCTCGTTAGCTTTTGAACAGAAAAGAGAAGAAAATCTAAAGAGAGAGACTTGACAGTTGAGAGTTTTACTACAGAAAAAAATTCTTTTTATAATATCCTTTTTTGAGTTGTGTGTGTACATGTTTTCAAAGATAATACTATTGTATGCATTTCATGGCACTGACTAACATATATACAACTGAAAAAGTCTAAGCTTCAGAGTCTTCTGAATTCATTCATTCTCATTCACTCACTTTTCTCTGGAAAAGGAGATCTCTGCTATATGTAGTTCTAGCTTAGAGGTTGAATCATTTCTGAATTTCTTTCGTTTTTTTTTGTGTCTGTCATCATGACATGACTCAAGATTCAAAGAACTAAACTGAAAAAGCTGCAAGAGTAAAAAAAAGAAGAGAGTTGCGTAGTTTTTTTTCTCTTTTACTGGACATTTTTTCAGCCCTACTGGGCATAACAAAAATAATCCTTATCGCATGTCGTAATACTTGAAACAGAATAGTTCAATTGAACTCCCTTGTACTTTCTAAATATATACAAAAATTCATGCTGGCTAGATATAGTAAAGCTTTAACTTAATTGAACTACTTTTCATCAAGTTTAAATACATGAGACTCTCTTCGTTAGTTGCTGCTTTCTCTTTTGCCTTCTACTTCAACTCAAAGAGCTAATGAACATAGCTCTTCAGGTAAGAAAGAAAAATAATAATAGACGGATGATGAATCCACTAGGAATTTTTAGGCCAGTGCTCTTCTCTTCTTCTTTTGTACTCTTTATTTATATTATAGTTGTATTATAGCCTAGTATACTACAGAGAGAGGTGAGCTTGCCAAAGAATTTTCTTCTGAAGCAATATGAGTATTTGTTGTGAAAGTTGTATATATATATAGTTAGTAAGATGACACAAAAAGTAAAGAAGAAGCTCACTGTGAAGTCAGTTCAGTGAAGAACATATATATTTACTAAAGAAAGTATCCATAGTTCATACTTAATATATATTCTCTCTCTCTACTTAGTTTGTATTGTATAGAAGAAGAGAAAGTATCGCCAATGTTTCTTTACACGCTTGCACAGTTGTTTTGACACAAAAAACTGACGCAAAGTCTTTCCTGGTGACTTACTTTTACTTTCTATTATATATCTCTATAGTGTATATAGTTTAGAAGAGCCAAAATCCTTTGCAACAAAAACACTTTTTTCTTTTTTTTGACTTGACGTATGTGTGTTGTATATATAAAGCATATCAACCCATTTAGTTTTCTTTAGAAATAACTTTTCTCTTCTGTCTCTCTTGAAGCTTTAGAGATATTCCAGGCGTTTCTTTCTACTCTCATTCAACATGATGATGAAAGTCAATATATGGAACATCAAAATAGTTCATTGTACTTGTAAGAGAGAGAGAGAGTTGAAGAATGTTGAATGTCTATACAAAGTCTCGGAGGGATCAGATGATTTTTAGCCTATAAAATAATTCCTGTCTTTTCATCGTGGAGTGAATATTAATTTGTGTGGCTGGAGAAAAAAGAAGAAGAAAAAGAATGTGTGTAGCAATGACTTTGGGTCTATAGTATATTTTGAGCTCTGACGTTTTGGCACAGATCAGCACCATTGCGCGTGGAGAAATCATTATGTATATGAGAGATGTGCGTCTTTAGATGATGACACTAGTTCTAAATATTATTACAACGAAAAGCTATATTAAAAGGGTCTTCTATGCAAAAAAATTGCTTCTAAATTTTTGGATGAAATTATTCTCTGATGCCATATAATGAAATACATGGAAGAGAAAAAGAAGAAATATCTTAGAATGAATTCCCAACTCGGCCTACTGATTCATCATTTTTCATGTTTGAGTTTCTCTACTCGGCTCTCTTCAAAGTTTAATAAAAATCGAAGAAAAGGAAAGCAATCGTCCTTTGCAATATTTCCATTCTCTCTTCTTTCCGACACAAGACATTATTCTTCTTTGGTTGAATTAAAGAGTATGTTGAACTGCCTTGTGTAAAATAATTTTTCTCTTTCTGCAAATATTTTATTCTCGCATATTGTCTTTGCACAATGATGAGAAACAGAAGAAGAAGAAATTGCTCAGAGAAAATGAGTGAGAATTCCTTTAGAGAAAAGCCTGTTGTTAGTTTGTTCACATTTGGGCTTTTACATTTGCCAACATTCAACATAGCAAAAGGATTTCTGTTGCCAATCCTCAACCTGAGACTTTTCTATACATTACTCTCTCTCTCTCTCTCTTCCTCTTAGACAGAGATTAATTTCTACTAGCCTAACACTGCTATATAAGCATACGCTTGTCTCTCTCTTCTATACGACTTTATAAACTTTACATATATACATATATATGTATTTTAGCTTCACATCCCATAGAGAAAATAGAAAGCAGAGATAGTACTAAAAAGTCAAGTCAAAGCCAGGTTGAAGAATAAAAAAGAGCTTTTAGCAAAAGGAAGTAAGAATGTATAAGGGGCACACACATATATTAAGATGTAGAATATTATAACCAAGAATATGATATGATAATAGTCTCTTCTTCTCAAACCATGTGCAGTTTTAATGCAAAACTCTAAAAGTCCCTAAGGTCTAGAAGAATGTAAGAGATGATGTCGTTCCAGCTTTAGTCTTTTAGCAGCAATGTAGTATAGAAGTACCTCAAGTCGCTTAGTATATTAAAATAGAAGCTTTAGAAGACCAGTGCCAAATTGTGCACATCTTACATCTTTATCGTCCTTTTATTTAGTGTCTTGAACACTGGAAACTGCAATTCTTTTATGAATGTATGTAGAAGATGCCCTTTGCCAAATAGAACATAGATATGCGAAGTAGATAAGAAAATCTTTTAGAAAAATTTTCTTTTGCACCAACTAAACGAGCAACTATAAGATTCAATTTCTCTTCGTTGTTGTAAATGAGAAAGTAACAGAGAAAAATTAGTTTGTATATATGTTGAGAGTTTTAGCTTAGCCTATAAAAGTAAAGAATAATAAAATAATTAAAATCACGGTAAAAAGCACTTTGGCTCAATTTGCACTCATAAACTTGACTCTGCGACACTAAAAACTCCTTATGCCATTGACTTTTCTAAAGCCTTAAATGTAGATAACAGAGTTTTACATGTATGAAGGCATTTCCTTCTTACAGGAAAAAGAGTCGAAAGGTATATACTTTTTATAGTAAAAAAAACTCTAGAAAAAGTTTTATATATTACAACTGCTCTTCTACTACTATATAACACTACTGTTTGATCGATGCGCATCTTTAACTCAATTTTTCTTCTCTGCCTCTTCAAGAGGTTGTAACTATACATAAAACTTGAAGCTAAAAGCATGATTGGTTTTTTTCTTCTCACAGTTGTACTTTTCTTATTCAAAGTAGATACATTTTTATACAACAGTTTCTAACCGGAATACAGAAAAACCGTCAATATAAAAATATAAAGAAGGCCAAAGTCCAAGCAAATATGAGTGACGCTAAAAAGGCTTAGTAATCAGTCGACTTGCGTTGATATATGTACTTTTAGTAACTCAATGCTTTTTTACATATCAAGTTTATTTGACAAGACTACGCATTCTGCAATGACGGAAAAAGAATCAGCCAAAAGTCAATTGATGGACGTTCAAATCATTTGTGTAATCTCATATATCATTTTGCAATGATAAGACTATTCTCTACACAATAGTTTGATATGACAGGTTGTCGTGCTGGTGGTCAAAAATTGGGTGGACAGCTAGAGCGACATCAAAGTCACGATTTATATTGCGTGTTCCTATTTCTACCTAAAATACGCAGTAAATGCCATAGTATAAAAAATTGTAAAAATAAACTAATATTTAAAGTTAGAAGAAGAGTCAAGGTAGAAACTATAAATAGGAAATGATGTTATGACTTCATTTCACACATCCTTGCACTTTTAAGGATTTTCAAATTTTCTAAATAATCCTTCGTCGTTTCTACTATATATAGAGAGAAGCAGAATTTTTTAGAAGAAATAGATTAGTTTTCTGCTTTCTAAAATGATACTTTCTCTTTTCAATCTTTTGAGAGAGAAAAAAATTACTATATTAACTTGTGATATTAGTGCGTTGCATTATGCATAGCTCAATTTGTCTCTAGAGTCTAGAGTCATCCACGTGTTATAAAGAGATAGACATAGTAAGAGAAGAGTCTATCTACACTAAGCTTTTTCTAGAGTAAAGGTGAGAAAAAAAGTGATGAGAATAGTGGATGACATATTGCAAAGAAGAAACGACACTTTGAAACTCTGTAAATGAAAGGAGTAAATGGAAAATTTCATGGAACGATACAAAGTATCAACTTCACTGAGTGAAAGTGTCTCAAACCTGCCACAATGCATTAGACTAGAGATATATACGTTAGAATAAATGTTATAGCAAGTTTGACAGCAAATTGTAACTACATTTCTCTCATTTTCCACTTTCTGCATGAAAATTGGCATGTGAGGTAAATACCCTACTTTATTTTCCCAACATATACATAGACGTAAATATGATTGTATAACGTAATTGTACAAGAGAAAATAAGAAAATTTTTTACTACTACTACTACACTTTACGTTTGTTACAAAGTAGTCTAAATCAAAAACTTTGTTGTTGCTGATTTTTATCATTCTACAAATAAAGTACATAGTACGTCCGCCTGCTGGTGTACTTGAAATTTATTTTCCTATTGTTATTCTTTCACCTTCATTGCACGCAATTCAACAATTCCCTTCTCTCGATCTACTCGTGCTTATTTTTTTCTCACACATCCTTCGTCCTCTTTTCTCTTTCTAAAAAGAAAACTCTCGACTACACTTTTGAAATGTCTACACGTTCCGTTTTCATTCAATTCAAAATTCAACCTAGCTCTCTTTTCCTATATACGGAAGCAAGTAGCTCTATACTCAAAATATATATCTGAAACTCTCTCTCTCTCTTAGTCTTGAAGAAAAATTCTCTTTTTTCACTTCTTATTCCTTTTCCTGCTCTGTACTCTGAAATTTTTCTCCAGCCAGACGAGAGTCACAGAGACTTTCATTGTCCCAAGTTGAAAGTGCATGACGTATTTCAATATTTCTTTGGAGTACATGTTGTTCTACAAGAATAGTGCTTTTCTCTCTTTCTCTCTGTGATACAGATATTGCACTCGTGTTGCACTCTTATTAGACATATAGTTGAGAGTCCTTGTCACATGGCACACAGACGAATTATATGAAACAAGAGAAAAATCCTCAATTGTGGAATCTCTTTCTACTTTAGCCTCATTTCTAAAGGTGTTTTCACTCTTAGTGAGATAAATTGTATAATATGTATTCCACTTGCCCTACAATTTCTTTGATGCTACACGTGGAAAAGAGAAGATTTTGTCTTAGCTCAAAAGAATTTTTGCAAAAGAAAAAAAGAAATGAAGAGGAAGCGATTTATTTCAGCGAGTAGCATATTTCATCCATTATTAATAATTTTTTTATATCATCTCCTTCTTTTCTATATAGTGAGAGGTATAGAAAGAGAGAAGCTGCATAGTTTATGTGTTTCGAGGTTTTGTTTTGTATTATTGCCAATAATATATATACCTTCTTTTTCACATAGCGAAACAAACACAATAGAGAAAGTAGAAGAATGCATAGAAGAAGGTTTTTTATATCTGTCAATATTTCTCACTTGAAGAATTCCCTGCAGACTTTTGCAATGCCATAAATCATCGTCCGCATTGCAACGTTTTTTCTCATCTGTCAAAAAGAGTCCCTTGTTACAAATGCAGCGAAAGGTTATATTTATAAGCTTATACAATGCATGATTAATATATAGAAAGAAAATGAGTTAAAATTCAGAATACGTCTTAATCCAAATGCATCTAGGATAGAATTTTTTCTTCTCTCTTGTTGCTTCACATATCAAATAGGTGTTTAATACTCCAATATCTCTAACCACAGAACCTAAAGTAGAAATGCTAGACAAGCAATCTTATTTTATATTGAAGAATAAAAAAAGAGGAAAAACAACATGAATATAATACCCTGTGGACAAAGCTAAGGTAGTCACGTACTAAAAGAGTACATTTTCATATATGCAATAGTTTAGAGCATCCGTTATGACAATGACTATATAGAACAAATAATGCTTTTATATCTTTTTCTACTATTTCTCTCTACTCTTGAGAAGTATTGTACAAGTGAGTTCTTTTATTTTATTCGCTTGCGTCTTCAAAGAGACTTAGAGAGAAGAAGAAGATAACAAAAGTAAAAAGGCCACTCGCCTTTTCTACATTTTGCTCCAAGGTAAGAAGAAGAAAGGAAAAGAATACGTGTTAGATGAGAGAAGATATTCATAAGATATAAAAGGATAAGACGCTTGAGACTACAAATAAAATGACTCCCACTACTTTTGTGTATATTCTTCTGTTTACTGTATGTGTGTGTCTGCTCTATTGATTCAACCTAAACTCAGACTTTCACTGACTCTTATTGCATAATAGATCTCTGCTACAGTAGAATCCCAATAGTTTTAAAATGTTCTATTTAATTTCCTACCTTTTAATGGCGTTGCATTTTTATTTTGTCTAGGCATAAAAAGAGAGAGAACTTTGAAACAAAATATTTTCATTAGAGAGATCAAAACAGATCAAAAAAAATTTTTGCTCTACTTTTGAGTGCACAACATTTATAATCTAATAATCGATGAGTGAAGTATGCAAAGGAATGTTCCACATAAGACTATAATTCATGCGACATGATAACATGGTAAAAGCACTTTCACATTTTTCCTAGTTTTTATATGCACACTCACAAGTAAACTATATTATCTAGCACAAATTATTTTTCCATTTTGACCCTTCTGTCAACATCAATTTATACTTGCTCCTCTTTCTCTTTCGTATAGTAGACTTAAATTGCAAAAGTAGATATATCATCATATTTTGCATGAGTCAACTTCAGCAAAACGTGTTGACTTCTCTTTCTGCATATCATCAACTTTGGAGTTTTAGTAAAATGTAACCAGTTATATTTATTATGCAAGTGCTAATATACAACTTTTCCGAATATATACTCCTTCATTCCTGTACAAAGTCACGTACAATAGAAAGAACAAACAGAAAATTTTAAGAAAAAAAATAATATAACGCTCTAAAGTAATGAGTTGCTATCTAGAGCGGAAATGATATGAACGTTGCAGAGAGAAAGGAAAAGAACGTGTAGAAGGAAGAAAAGAAATGAAAGTTAGTAGAGTTAGTACAACTCACTGAATCTTCTTCTTCACTGTTATATCTTAAAGTAGATTTGAGGAAGGAAGAAATTCTTCCAACAAAGTTTTCTCAACTCAAAATCAGAAATATCCAGAATCATAACTTTTCAGAATGCAGCACGATACATCTAATTAACACACAACTGATGAGTTACTTAGCTTATTAGTGCATTAAGAAATACGACCATGAAATAACCTTTGACATAAAATTTTAGAATCCATTTCAAGAAATGCTTTCTCCAAAACACAAAACATGATTATGAATATAAATTGACACAAGCTAATCACCATAATGAATGATTTTGCATACAATTGCAATAGAGTCTCCTCAATGTCTTACACAGCTTAAATTACACATTGCTGAAAATGAGTTTCATCGTATCAGCTACTTGATCACGATGCCTACTTTGTAAAAGATTACCATTTAATATTACACTATGATGATATTATCATTTATAACGATGATGGCTATTTGTTTACGCTTTAGAATATACACAACCTCTATATTACGTAAAGTGCTGCTTCAGAGACTCATTTCATTATCTAAAGATTTTCTGCTACTTTGTAATATTATAAACATTATCAGATTTGGTCTCAACAACAACTTAACTCAATGTGGGCAACCTTAACATTCGCATTATGCCCTGCAGATGTAAATACGCACAGAGAAATGATAATATTAGGACGAAAGAGAGAGATGCGTTATTCATTGATGAGAACCACAACACAAACCTCATGACAGACAAGAGGGAAACCAACATTATATCATTTCTCTAGTAGTCAAAGTGGATTGGATGAGTGCGTGTGGAAATGTAAAACATTAGCCAAGGTATATATAATCAGGGACGACGACTAAGCCTTTCTCAAAACGCTAGGAGCAAAAGGCAACATAAACCTTATATAGTGAGTTTTACCAGAATCTCTGAGAAATGTGAATTTGGACGACAAGGAGGAAGAAAAGCTCTTTTTAGTAAAGTACTATAGTGGAGTGACAGTAGAAAAGTGATACAAGAGTTAGTTATTTAGCATCTCTCTCTCTCTCTCTTCTGTACATTTGCTATGCTTACTGCACAAGAAACTTCTTTCCGCCTTAGTTGTCTTGTCCTCGCTCAAATCTCAGTTGAGAGCTTTAATGTACTCTCCTTTTCTACATTATAGAGCTTAGCATCGTGAAAGTATATAGAGTACAAAATGTATATGCACAAGTCGTATTACAATACTTGACAGAATCTTGCTCAGTGTTTCTTCAAGATTGTGTCGTTTAGTGTAAAAGAACTTCGTGGTTTTAGTAGCTAGAAGAGTAGGTAGTAAGTAGCTGAAAGAAAAAGGGGGAAAGAACTATAAGATTGGTTTCAGATGATATACATATATATATACAGCTTAGTGAAAGCAGATGAGTTTTTAGATAAAGTTGGTCATTACGTTAAAAATCACGTGGGTTGAAATATATGTGGAAGTATTTTTGATGTTGCTAATCAAATGTAAAAACTGAGAAAGTATATAGCATCAAATATTATTAGATGCAAGCTTGAAAACTCCAACTTCATTAGTCGAATGAGTAAGAATAGAGAGATGTGATATACGCCATTAGTTTCTGAAGCAAAGCCTGACTGATTCCTCGTCTGTTATTACATGCTATCTACCCTATACTCTATAGCTATATTCTTCAAACTCACCCATTTCTTCTCTTCTATCATGTTGATGTGTTTGAAAAAGCTTGAATTTGGATATGACAATAAATGAGGATGAGAGTGAAACTATCATTCAAAAGAGATGAGAAGTAAAGGAATTTTGTTAGAAGAGTAAACTCACTGTGAAACATTGAGTAAGAGTGAGAGATACGCACACTTGAACTACTTTGGTTTGCATACAAGTAACAAAAGTATATAAAATCCATAGTAAAGAGAAAAGGAGAAACGCGTTTCCGTTGAGTGAAGAAGTTTCAAGCATCATCATCACCACTATAGTCACTCTCCCAATGCAACTGGACGACTAAAAACATTCTAGGAGAAGAATTCTTATCAGCTTCATTCCTTTCCTCTCTATTTCCTCTGTTATTTGCAATATTCTTACTTTCCTTACTTATAGTAGTAGTAGAAGACAACTTTGAAGGAAATGATCTGTGTGGCAATGTAATATAATATCTTTCTCCTCTTCCACTTTTCAGGGAATGTGTTACAAAATGAGGACGAATATCGTCATACTTTCATCATAGAGCTAATCGAAACTTTTCTCTATGCTAAATCTGCAGTTTATACCTTAAAGACTTTTCTTCTTAATCAACTCTGTTAAACTTGAAGTCATGCACAAAATCATAAAAGCAGAATATTTTTACATTAGTAGAACTTAACGAAGAAATTTGTATGGTATTGCTCTGCTCTGATCAAAGTTTCAATATGACTTTTAGCTATGTATTTTTGGTATTCTATTCAGTATTCATATCTCTACTGTGATTTTAGACTATGAGAGAAAGACAGGAAGGAAAAACATTTGTTTTATTTCTCTTTGCTCTCGCTTCATATTTTCTCTCGTTTGCTTTGCTTCTCTCTCTCTCAAAGCTTTCACTAGTCATTGAAACATTACGTTATGTTATGACTTTGCTATCACCACCATTTAAAGCATTGTCACTAAAATGTGAAAACATAAGCCCTTTTCTACACTCGACTCTTACAGACACAGTGCTGAAGTAATAATAACTTGTGTTTAGCTTCACCAATTAAATGTCTGTTGACACAGCACAAGCCAATTTCAAAACTGTTAATGGAGACACTCTTCTCTTTCACTATACTACAAATTATTATTACATGAGACTTACTTCAACAACTAAGGGGCGTTTGTGGAAAGAAATTATTATTTCTTCAGTTGGCTCAAAAACGAGATAGCAGAGTTTCATTTTAGACATTTTATAATTCAATAGTAAAAGAGCTGGAGGCCAAAACTGCATATTGCATAGAAAAAGGAGAAAAGGCGACGAAGCAAAGTTCAATTTGAGTATTTTAGTAAAAGAGTCGAGAGTAGTTGAGCTGGGTTGATGATAACATTCCACCCTTTTCCTTCTTCTCCAATTTCTCTTATATTATAATCTAGTATGATATTATGCTCGTGTGTGTTTAACTTGACTCTATATATTGCACGTGAGGATATATATATATCAAAGCATGAAAAGCTTGCGATAAGAAGAGAGATTCAGAAACAAGAGAGAGAAAGTACAAAGTACATTTGTAGAGAAACTTGAGTTGTCAGCCAAATTTATCTTTTAGATTCAAACTGAGAGAGAAAAGTAAAGTGGAGGAAACATGTCAGTATATACGAATTGCATGTGAAGTACACTATATATAAGTTAGTTTCCTTCTTCACTCTCTCTCACTTGTCTTCTCTCAGAATTAAATTACAGATAATTAGATATCTATATCTAGACTCCCTCAAGTTAACATATGAAGTGTGTGCTATAGTAAGCAGAGTGCGTGTTTCATATCGCAAAGTTGAAGTGTATAATATAAACTTTACACATAAATGTATTTGTCTCAAGTGTTGTACTCAAGTCAAAGTCATTATTACAACACAAGAGGTAATCTTAATTAGAAATTCAGGAAGTATGCTACACGACTGTCGGAGTTGGTTTTCAGATTTCCGCCTTGTTCATAAAGTCTAACATGACATTTGTCTCTTGTCTTGTGAGAAAGTGAGGCTAGTGAACATTTATTTTCATTATGACGCACTTGTTGTAAACTTCTGTGACATAACACACACAAGTGGTGTTTATAGTACTCTCTCTCTGTGTCCTTGAGACACACGTGGAAAACTTTCAAAAGCTAGACAGAAGAATATTATGTAACCTTGAATCAAGAGAGTGAATTATTAAACGGGATTTTCCAAAGGCTAATCTGATTAGCACTTATGGTTTTAATAGTTGAAAATAATTTTGTGGATAGATTTAGGAAGAAGAGAGAAATGCATGAAACCATGATGAGACTCAAAGGCAAGAGCTATGTATATAGGCAGAGATAAGAAAGTTTACTACGAAGTCTATAAATGTAACGATGTCATCATCAAATCTAATACTACACAAAATCAGTTTCTATGAAAAGGCGATCTGGCATGTAATTGAATCAAAGGATGACACAATTTTTGTAGAGTTGTCTCTAAACTGTCAACCAAACCACAAAGAATTGAATTTATATGTACAATTTAAATCACTATATATATATATACAAGAGTCCATTTGAAACAATAAATATTTTCAACAAACAAAACCTCTGCCAACAACTTCTACTATGTATTACTCTAATAGTGTTAAATCATCATTTGCACCATAATATCATATAGAAAAGGACAGAGAACATGAGAAGCCAATGTCCTCTCTGAAAACTGGGACACAATACTTTTTTGGGCAGTTGTCAAGCTTTACTTCCTATTCTATCTTCCTAACTTATTCTTGGAAGAAGAAACTATAACACTATAAACTGCCAAAGTACTAAAGTCATTTCTCTCTCCACAATTCTAAAGACGGACTACAATATTATAGAAAGACTTTCACTTTGTAGAGTATTCATCCATGTTTCATAACCTACATTTATACTCTGAAAAAAGCATTTGCAATATCACCCAATATTACTTACTGCTCATACAATATATTGACCATCTGGGCTTCTTCTCTCTGTTGCAACTTCAAGAAGAAAGTCGACTCCATGTAGAGAGAAAAGTGTGCTAGCATTAAGAAACTTTAGTATACAGCATTGCAAGTTTTCATCCAAAAAATTCTACTGCGTACTGTGTATACACAGAGTTTAACAGTGGCGTAAATAAATTCTACTTTTTCTAGAGAAAAGAACACGATCAAAAGCCATGCTTTTGCTAATGGTTTGCGTTTCTCTGTGTCAGTTCTAACAAAACATAAGCCTTCAACTTATTTCTTCTTTAAGAAACATGTGAGAGCGCCGAAAAGAAGAGAACAGTAGAGAGAAAAAATATTATTTTATTTCACTTCATTTTATCCAGTTGAGTGTATTGTATATGTCGAAGCTTCAACGAAAGCAAAAAACATTCTCACACACATTTGTAATGAATGTAAGATCTACAAACTACATACATTGTATTGTTGCAAGGAACGATGTAGTAGTCAACTAGAATTGCCTTTTTGAAGAGAAGTTCTGTTCTTGTGTCTAATGCATATGAATGAATGAACGGACAGCTGCCAAGAATAACACGAGCAAAAAGTCAGCAGGAAGAAAAATATTATGGGAAATTCATTGTGAGTCAATGCAGAGATAGCGAAAGAGTACAGAATAATAAAAAATGACAGTATGAGATCATCTCTCTTAAGGAACGACATCTCTCAATGTTACACTGAGCCATCAATTATTTCTTTTTGGCCATTAAAGTTGTTTAAGCTTGATGTGTATAATGAAACTTTCAACAATGTTATACTACTTTAGAAGAGATAGTAAAATAAAAGTTCAAGAGCAAAGTTCATTTCCACCTTAACCAATTTCAAAATTCGGAGTAATTGGCATTTGCAACTCTCTTCTTGGTTATGTTACAAACATTGCGTAGTGTATAATATGCCCATTGAAATTCTGACCACATTTCCATTATCTTATATCCCATAAAAGTTTGAACCCATTTGGCAAAAAGTCTATTACCAATTGCTATATTTTCTTCGTCTTCTTTACAAAAGTGCGTGACTATAGCACACAAATGTACTTTTGCCTTGTCTTTTTACCCCTATCATTTAAACATTTTTGTAGACTAGAAAAAATACAGTAGTAGCTCATCATCCTTCCCTTTCTATTATTGTAAATGGTCTTAGTACGTATATAATGTGTGTAAGTCATACATCTCACATTACGCACATCCTTCTTAGACTATACGCACTTTTTTCACTTCTCTCTCTTACTTTCTGAGAGCAAAAAGTCTAAAAGAAAAGTAAAAGACAACGTGCAGCTCTTTTCTCATGACTTTTTCCTCTCTTTTCTATTGTTCCAACTACTTTACTTAATTTCACTAGCAATCTCTCTCTCTGCTAAGATATTCTTTATAGAAGAAGAAACAAGGAACATTAACAGTTATCTGATGGAGTCAAGTCCAGTCCATTTTATGGTCTTATATTAAAGCAGCAATTCTCTTTCTCATATATGAGACTGCTCGTTCGACTAGTTTTTATTTTCCCATTTATTTTCTTTTGCTCTTAATGTGCGTGTGTCTCTAGAAAAAGTCTGCGTATATTTTCATAGAGAGAGAAAGTGAGAGAGAGAAAGAGACGCATACAAACTGTGGAATTTTTTTGTCGCTTATCCTCATAAAGCTTTTTTAGATGAAACTTTTTTATTTGTTTTATTGGTCTCCTTCTTTCTCAGTCGTTTCATAGGACATTATAGAAAAAACTACAAATGATTACCACCACATGGCTACAACAAGAAAAGAGAAAGTGATAATAAATCAATTCTGATGGGTGTGTGACAATTCTTAGAATAAATGCGAAACAAGATAGATTACTATAAGAGAGCTATATAGCTAGGAATGCTTTTGTAATTAGTCATCATTGATGCGTTTCTCAGAAACACAACAGCAGCTGGTTGTGGTTGTTGTTGTCATTATTAGATAAATATATGCAATATGTAGGTCATTGGTATAAGTGCCCTAGTCTGTTGTTATTTACCTTTTACCTATATACCCACGTTCGTATATTTCTTGTAATAAGTAGTCGTCCTTCTCTTTCTCTAAGCACACTCAAGAGACTT
Source organism: Oncopodura yosiiana (assembly GCA_009869805.1). Lineage (NCBI taxonomy): Eukaryota > Metazoa > Arthropoda > Collembola > Entomobryomorpha > Oncopoduridae > Oncopodura > Oncopodura yosiiana. The sequence continues at coordinate 26,119 of VCNE01001958.1, forward strand.
GATTGGAAGAAGAGAGTTATATAACATGCTATAGTCATGCCATTCGTTATTACATCAAAAGCTCTACTCTTGTCTATATATACCTACATCTGTCCAGCTTTTCTATTCTTTAGTAGATGAATGTACCTCACAATACAAAATCCACTTGACTTCCTGACTTCACTCGTCTTTCTCAGAAAACATCTCTGCTAGTTTCGTCCTTGGAGGCATGTGTTGAATTTTGTTCTAATGTTGACTGATTACATTTTGTATATTGTGTGGAAGCGCTCACCACAAGACAAGATGCTTGCTCTACTTTCCCTTGTGCTGTTTATATTCTTGTCTCTGTTGAGTGCAAGGGATTTAGAGTTAATTCTGCGAATGCACCATCAGGCTCAGAATGAAAATGTGGCAAAGGAAAGGAAAGAAACAATCCTTATATGTTATACTCTGTTATATGTTCCAAGGCTAGAGTGAGGGCAGTTATTATTGAATTGGAAAGGAAAAGAGATTTTTCTATTAGAAACAACATATGAGAGAGTACCTTAGCTCACTTTGGCTACAACTTTCATCTTTTGCACTTTGCTATTTGGAATGAGTAGTACATAGCATCAGATCAGAAACAATATTTTAGTAACATTTGTTGTGTGTAGCATAATAATGGCATTCGTAATAGGAAGGATACTTGGTTTAGTGGTAGAGTACGCTCTTTAGAAGTACAATGTTCTGGGTTCGATGCCCAGAAGATGTTCTTTAGCATGATTTCTTTTCTGTATTTAATCTCACTTGATGCAGGCCACTAGTATTGTATATATATAGTTACGTATAGTTTCCTTTTCGAAATAAGTTGATTGATTACGTTAGTGAGAAGTGAAAGTAGAGCATATCACTCTTTAGCTTATGATGTAATGCACATATGTTTTCTCTTTGAGAGAGTAGATGATGATGATGGTTTGTTACCTGCTTGTCTCTGTCTAGAGTCTCAATGTTGCAAGCAAACACAATATATTTACATGTTGTTTGAGAAGGGAGAGACATATACATATACAAGTCAATAATAAGATTTCACATAATTTTCTAAAGTTGTTAGTTTGTTGCTCTACTCCTGATATTCCATATCAGGTAGCATTTGTGATGATGATACTCATCTTTGAGAAGAATGTTGTAAAGTTAGAGTCTCAAAAGCGGAAAGTTTAGTTGTGTTATATGTCTAGTTGTACATATTGCAAATTTCTCTCTTGTGTTTATCTTACTTGCTACAAGTTTCCTCTATCCTAGAAGTCTAACTCTACTACTAGTTTTCATGTCGTGTTTATAGAGAGTAAGTAAGTATATAAGGGTAAAATCAGTGAAAGTTTGCTTTTCACTCTACTGAAAACTCTCTTGCTCCTACTCAAACTCTCAGAGTATATAGACATATGTATCGTTAGTGTTTATATATATCTTGTTGTTTCTATGTTCTCTTGTTTTTGTTACATAGGAGTACTAGAGTGTGGTTTTGCAAATTGTTGAGTAGTATCTATCTGTCTATATAGATATAGAGTGAGCAAAAACAGAAGAACTGAGCAGAGTGCCTATAATAGTAGCTAGTGGCACTATTTACTTTTCGGTTGAAAACAACTCACTGGAGTAGGTAGTGTATTAGCAGATTAATGATTGTGTACACATTGAACATACAACAAGGCTAAAAGGGATTCAAACTTCAAACTAACCAAACAATATAGACTGAGCTACATAGTATACTTACTGTAGTTCTCATCTTCCAAGAAGAAAGAGAGCAAATAAATTGACATTTTTGTTCCTTGCTTTTCACAAGCGAATGCCTTTGCAAGGTTTAATGAAGAGACTCAATGAATATATTGTTTTTAGATCTTTATCTCGTTTCTTGAAAAGAGAGAATTTAGTTTCTAAATGAAGTTGCTAGAGTTGCTCAAATGTGTCATTTTACTCTCAATAGAAAAACTCATTCAGCAAAACTACATATGTGAGACATTTTCCATTCAACAGGACTATCCTTCTGTTGCTACTGAGANAAAAACTCATTCAGCAAAACTACATATGTGAGACATTTTCCATTCAACAGGACTATCCTTCTGTTGCTACTGAGAGAAGAGTCTAATAGTAAAACGATCTGTTTTCTAAAGGTTTCTACACTATAGATAGAAGACGTAGTCATTTCACAGATCAATTCAAGAAATCTCATCAACTATATATATGGTATACTACACTGCTATTACGATTACAAACTATAATGTAAGACGAATCGTTTTCTCTCTCTCTATCTATATATATCCTCGCCAAAAGCCACAACCAACTGAAGCCAACATTCTAGTACCATGTAATCTGATTCAATGTAATTTGTCCCCACAAAAAGAACAAATTGATTGGCGATTGAGTCTGTGAGATTAAGAAAATGTTTTTCAGGTCAGTCACTTAAAATTTGATTTACGAGTGAATGCTGGAGTCGACGGAAGGAAGTTGAGAGTTCATGTGTAACATAGTAGCAGTGTTATAACTCATGTCCTACATTCTTTTTTGTACCTAAAGTCTCTTGCCCAAATCTTCAGACATCTCATCCAATATTTACTCTCTCTTTTTCTTTTTCCAGTCTCTCTGAATTCTTAATATTTTCTTCTTCAACTACCTTTACTAGTACACAGAGACAAAACTATATAGTTGGAAAATACAAAAGAGAGAAAAAAGAATTTTTTTCTCTTCTTCTGGTCTTTTAAAAAATTGGCTAGTCTTCAGAGACTTTGTATAAAGTAATCGCCTTTTACGTACGTATATATACATGCCACTACCATCAACCACCTTTAAGCTAAACTAAAAACTACTTCGTATTCTAGAGTCCATACAAAGATTTGATTACTGCTCGAGTTCACAAACTAGGAAACTAGAACTCTCTCTCTCTTCTGAAGCTCTATATAATTCTTTAGACAAGCTTTCTCTTCAAGTTCCAGTGACCACGTAACCTATAGAAAATGTTTTGGAGAACGGAATCAAATTGTAGAATTCAGAATATATATATAAAAGCTCTTGCTGTTGCTTATACTAAACCTCTGATGACGGTGAATGCCAAAGTAAATAACGGGCGTCTCATTTCTATGTGCTTTCAATCGTTAGCGTTGATTTTCAAAACGGTGTCACTCTCATTCTTCTCACTCTGCACTGCTATTATAGTATTTGTTTAAGGGAGTAAACGAGCCTATATAAATATTATAGAAAGAGTTCGTCGATCGAAACTTCAACTGGAAAGAGTCGTAAGTCATTCTTCCCTCTCTCTATCTCCGTTACTTCTATTTGCCACTCAATATAAATACTTGGGCTACACATTACTATATAGACTTTTCATAGGCATTATAGGGATTATTTGACCTTATAAAAGTATATAGTGTTTAAATGCTCAAAAGGACACATTTTGAAGTCGTGACTCTCGTGACATGATTTAATTTTCAGAGAACGCTTCTCAAACTTTTGCTTTCACTCATATATAGTAATATATGTGGAACTTCGATACATAGAAAAGACTTTTGAGTTTTGATACTGTGTTGAATTTGTATTTCTAGTTCTACAAATGAAGTTTGACTCAAATCCTTCCTCGCTTGATTAATGGCTATTAAATTGCCAAGTGAAGTTGAGTCCTTTTTTCTGACCTCTCTCTCTCTTTCAATAAATCCCACACAAGACAGTTTTTCGTAGTAGAAAACCAAACTAGACTATTACTCTTTTGCAATTCTGCATCTTCAGGCTTCTTCTGCAAATGCATTTTGCGACTATACTATAATATATGGTAGATCAATCTGAAAAGGATTTATACTAACGATTCTTCCTCTGCTCTCATTTCCAATGATGAAATGTGTCACAAGTGAAAATTGCCTTGCAACGAAAACTAACGATCCTGCAGCAAAAATCCTAGATTCAAAATGACATTGAATTTCTCACATTTTATTACATGCGGGTTTTCTAAGATGTAATCTGCCTAAGGAAAATGACATGTTTGTGTTCGTAGAATAAAATCATCTATGCAATTGCTCTTCTCTCAATGTTCTTTTCTCTGCCTTTTATTATCACAAGGATTCTTCTTGAGCCAGATGAGAAAAGATATGACAAGAGATTTTTTTTGGAAGGAAAAAAAAGTGTAAAGTTTAGTGAGCAAAAAAGATGTTCTATATATAAACCTTATTTAACGCATAGTAGTTACCATTTTCATTGAAAGAAGCTGTTAGATTTACCTTCTACTCTTGATACTTTCTCTAGTTCTTTTGGATTTTGCCTGAAGCATAAGAGAAGAAGAACAAGTAGTCGAAAGTTTATTCCAAAAAAGTCTTTACATAGCCTAACATCTAACATCACATCAATTCTATATATTCTCAACTAGAACTATTCTTCTTCTTTCTATTTCAGCTTGTTGCAGAGAGAAGGAAGAAGAGAACACCAAAGTTCACTTCAATTTCAATTTCATCCTATTTCAATAGTAATATCTGAGTTGAGTTTGAGCGAAAGCAACTTTTCTCCTCTTGTTACACTTTGCCCTCTGATATTGCCATCCACTATTACTATTACGTAACTCTCTCTCTCTCTCTTGATGTGTAGAAAAACTCGACTCAAACTCATGAAATAGAAAAGTATAGACTAGAAAGCAAAGGACCAAAGAAAGAGAGAAAAACTATTGCATTTTTTCAATAGATATACAATATAAAGTTAAAGTTGGAAAATTGAAGAAAAAAGTGGAAAACGAGACGGAAATATATACAAAAAAACGAAACGAGGCATAGAGTATCAAAAAAAGTCTTATAGAGTCTATAAAAAAGAAGAGAAAAGAAATTTTTGCATTTGTAAAATAAAAGTTTTATGAATACATAAAAAGCTTCTTAAATAATTTCTCCTCTTCTGCCTCAAGTTGTATAATATGATGAAAAAAGAGGAAGAGAAAGCATTACACTACTATATATACTCTTTCTCTTCAACTTTCACTTCAGTTCTCATTATTATTACTCAAAAAAGTTAACAATTGCTTACAAAAAATATTCATTCTTCTAAGCTTATATATATATTATGTATTCTACTCTCCATATTTTCCTTCAAGGAGTTATGAACCTACAAATTTTTCTTAAGTAGTACAACGACCAGCTGTCAACTAATTCTCATCATGAAGGAAGAAGGGAAAAATACAAGCGGAAAATGCAGTAGAAAAACTTGAAGCTTAAAGCCTTTTCTCAAATAGCCAAAACCCACATCTTCATCTGATATATAATAAAAGCTCTCAAGAACTCTCTATCTCTTCAACTGTGAGAGAAAGTCAAGTAAACAAAAACGGAAACAAACTGTCGTCCTCTCGTCTTTTTCCTTTTCAAAAAATGTCTCTCTCTTTTTATCCAGAGTATAACCCTTTTTATTTTTCTTCCATTACGCCTTCACTTTTTTGTTATTTTGTTTGGTGGATTACTAACATATATATAAAAAAACCTACAAACATCAACCCAATTCTCATTGACTTTTAGATAGATATGGGATATATGATACTAAAGCTGCTTTCGTCATTGGACGTGTTGAATTTCATCAAGATGTTCTTTTTTAGAAAACTTTAGATACAATATGTTGTCGTGTTGAAAATGTTGATGCCGAAAGGGCTCGTAAAAAAACTGGATGAGACACTTAGTAAAGAGGGTCATGTGAGAAGGCTTAGTTTTGCTAGTTACTTTTCTCTTCTATTTTCTCTTTTATATTTTTTTGTGAATGCCTTAAGCTATTTCTCAGAGAAAGTCGTCTAACGTTACAAAAGTGAAAAGATCTATTAGAGAAGATGCATTACAAAAAAAGAGAGAGTGACGCACACGGCATTTTCTCGTTAAGGACGAGTTTAGTTTTTCAGCTTCAGAATGCATTATATCTTTAGAGTATATGAGAGAGAGAAGATCTGTTGACTTCCTTGCAGCTTTGTGATGTTAGCCGAAAAAAATTTGGAGTAATGTCAAAATTGAAGAACAAAAAGAAAAGAAGACGAGTGAAGAGAAAACTACATTTTGCAATTTTGACAAAATGAAGAGGAGAGAGAGAAAAGAATAAAGAGAAGCATGACACAATAAAAGGTAAAGAAGAAGAGGAGAAACAAGTCGTAAAAATGTGTGTGGAATGGTAAAAACAGAATTGCATGGGGAAGTCATAGAGTTCGTAATATGCCTTTGTATTGCATTCTTATATAGTATAGTACATGCCTTTACTTTCTTTACAACTGACATAAAGCTCTAATCTTGCAAAAAAAGTCAAAAAGAAAAGAAGAAGACAGAAGAAAATGCCAATTTGATGGAATTTTTGAGAAAAGGGAATGTTACTTTTTACACCTTAAAATTTTCTGTGCCTTTACTATTTCATTTCATATTAGAGGAAAATATAAAAAAGTTCCAATTTGCACAATTTTAAATCAAGTTTATATTATAAGAAAAGAATGTCACATTATGTTATAACTCTAACATTACTAAAAAAAAGGATTTTTACGATGTACTTTGTATCATGTATTTTCTTCGATTTGGATTTTACATTTTCAGGAAATGATACACAAAAAAGTCTCATGTTATGTCATAATGTGAATATATGAAGATGAACATATTTTGACAGATGACAAGTCAAAATAAGAATGAAAGAGATAGACTTTATTCATCAAAAAGACTGTAAAGTATTAATGTATAAAAATAGCTTCGAAACGGATATCAATTTCCTTCATTTTTTTCAACTAGGTAAATGCCAAGTTACAAATTGAGGGAAAGTCGTTGTTTCTACTGTGAGAATTTCACATGTGTGCAAAAGTGATAGAGCTTATTTGCCAGAGTAGACTAAACTAAAATTACCTCAATTTGCAACTATAATGATTTCGCATATGTCCTACTTGCTCATTCTAAAGACACTTGGGCAAAAGTACACAAGGACATAAACTATCACACATGCTCACTTATTTATTGTTTTAGAGATAATGACACAATTTATTTGAAAATGAGTCTACTTAACTTTCAAGCTAACTATTTGATGTTTAGTCTGCATACACTAGACCGAATTCAATATGAACGTACAAGGTATTCTAACTTTTAGTTTCAGTAGCTCTCTAGCATTGAAGAATCTTGAGTTTCCAAAAAACGACATAGCAAATAGTCTCATAAGATTTTATCTTCATCTCATGATTTCTTATTTACGACTCTCTTCTCTTTCACATTTCCTTTGCTACACTCTTTCTTCTTAATATCTACTTATGTATAATCATATAACAACAAAAAATACTCAAGCTTAGCCAGATAGCAAGTTGATGTATCATAAAACTTGAGTGACAAAAAAATTTAAATATAAACTGCCGTCTTAAAAAGAGTCTATGAATATTTACTTTATGGTACATATTAAGTTAGGCAAAAAAAAGTTTTTTCTCAGTCTGAACTTTTGAACTCTACTTAAGAAAATGAGTCGTGTTTGTTTGCTCAATTCGATCTAAATCTTGATGGCTATTTTTACGACAATGTCATTGATGTCAATGACGCTTTTCTGTGGCTCTATGGTCACTGATCGGCATTACTACCGCAAAATGCTCATCTAAGTCTACGTAAAAACTTTCCTCTCTCTCTCCTCCTTATTATTATTTTATATGAAGTCAAAGTGTTGGGAAACTTTGACCATTTCCCTGAATATATATGGCACACATGTATCACCACAAATGACAATTTCTCATTTGTGCATAACACTCTAATGGTAATAAAAACTAGAGAGAAAGTATTATAGAGACTACCTAAGGAGAAAACACATTTTCATGAAATAACATATTCTCATTTTGCAATCACAGCAGTAGCAGCCGTCTCTTCTTCATTGTAGTTATTGTTGTGTAGTACTTCATATTGATTTACGATTTACAAAGTTTTATTGATATTACTTTAAGCAACTATGATGGGAAAGTCTGAGAGAGTAAGTCTATATTGGATTAAAATTGCTCTTTAACCTTCTTCTTCCTAATCTTTTTATGCTAAGGTATAAGAATGCATATTCTTAATCTAATGCGCCTTATGTATATATATATTTACGTATAGAAAGTCAAAGAGAGACTTTTACTATAAGTATGTATACTATGCTTGACAAGCGACGAAGATATTAGGTAAATGTAGGTCAATGCAATTCAAATAAAATTTCATTTTATTGACGAACTTGGTTTATTTTGCTTTGCTCTTTTCTCTCTCTCTCTCTCTTGTGTACTTTCATTTCCTATGTTATGACTTCTCAAACATTTCATAAGATTTCAGAGAGAGAGCAAGCAATCATGAATTTATCGAGAGTATATAGAAAGCATGATTTCGAAATCAGTAAATATATTGATGTTTGCTGCCTATGACATTTGTAAATTGAGCTGATAGTCTGGATAAGTATATAGAACTCTTTTATCTTTTACGGTCGTTTACCTTTAGCAAATAAATTGTTGCAAAACTCAACCAACAAAACAAAATTAGTACTTATCATCGGCGTAGGAAAATAAAGACATTTTATACATAATGGCCACAAGTGCACAACACGCACATTAAATATAAATAAAAGCTCTTTTATTCTTCTCCTATTTCTATTGTGAATATTACAACCATAAAAATCACGAATCAGATTAAGCTTTTCTCTCATTCTTCATTTTACACCCATTTAGTAGAAAAAACTTTTTATGTTATATATATTGTATAGTATGGCATTTGTTTGCGGGTATCAACATTCAAAAGTGAAAGAGCTTTCTCTCTTCAAAGGCGACTAGTAAGAGATATGCAGAGTATTATGTAATCCAAGAGTTTAAGCGTAAAATATCCTATGCTCATATAAATAAATAACTGGCTGTTAAATCCGTCTGGGAGGAGGAAAGTATGTAGTGAGTTATGTTTATTTGTTTGTGGGGAATTGAAGCGTTTTTGAATAGACGCATGATGATATAAAGAATTTTGGACGACTAGAGAGAAAGTTGGTTTCATATAAAAGCAACATTAGTTTTGCTCATATTTAGCCCTATGAATAAAGAATTGCTTGAAAATAAATGTTCTGTATATGTCGTGGTGGAATATTTAATAGCCATTTGATTCTTACCTATTCTCGGCTTTTGCAAAAATCAGTATCTTGTATCTATATGTAAAAATGCTATATAGAATTCTGGTATATCTTGAAACTTCTATGTAGGAGATATAAGCATATATTTTGTGGTTACAATCTTTCTCACATATTTCCAACAAATTCTTTCAGGCGAAAAAATAATAATCCTAAAACATTCACTTGATGTTGAATCTCTCAAGCTTAAATATGACATGCTATAATAACAGTGTAGAGACGTAACAGCGAGAGATACTTGTAGTAAAATGCTACATACACACTTTATGTGTATATACATAATTTCTATACCCAAATGTTCTTTTTTTGCTTTTACAACACATTAAATTGTATTAGTTCTCCTGAAATTGTCTCCAACCACATTTTCTGTTTTGCGTTGCTATAAAGCTATATATGCTGCTCGTGACACATATATAAAAGTTTTTGTTTTCTGCATCGCATACAGTTTTCACTTCTCCAATGGCACAGAGAGAAAGAAAATTTCCTATATGAAGAACTTTTCACTTAGCATATTCAACTACCACATGAGAGACAACACAAACTAGTTTTATAGCACTTACAGTTTCTCTAAAGAAATTTTTTTTACAAAGCAGGCAACTACATAGTTTGCAGCTCTAATGAGAGAGAGTCTCAGCTACCAATAACAAATAACAACAGGCTTTTCTTCAGTCTAATGTAATTTTAAATATGCTTTACTCAAAAACAAGGCTTATCAAACACATGAGAGAAAGAAACTTTATATATATAAAAGAAGACATGCTATAGTTTTCGTTCCGTTGAAAAATAATAGGCGAAATTATGAGCATAGAGAAGAAACAACACAGAAAGACTCCCTTCCTCGTAATATTTTCATTTCCCAAAATGGTTTAGGAGAAAAAGAGTCTCATCATATAATTTCATTATTTTGAGAAGCTCCCATAATTTCCAGTGAAACGAGAGAAATTAGTTTTGTTTAAAAGCCACAAAAGTACGTAGCATAAGTTTCAAGTTTTGCAACTAATTTTTTTTGCTACTGTAGAAGTCAATGACCAAAGTGCAAAAAATGAGTTGGATACTTTCACTGTAAAGTAAATAAAAGAGAGTTGTACTATGCATATACTTACATATATAAATACATAAGCAGAGAAGAAGAATAAAAAAGAGTTTTTGTATGTTGCGAGTAAAAGTTCAGTTTTTCACTATTTCAATATGTGACAAGGGAGTCAGAGGAGAGAAACTATAAAAATGCCACAAAATGACATTAAAAAAGCAATATTCGATTTCAAGCAGAGAAACTCTGAGGACAGCTCTCCTATAGAAGAAGAAGCAATTCTTTCTCTTCTATTTAATACAGACATGACATCTTGTCTTCCACTATAGATATATTTTTGATAGTATCAGTTATAAGGAATACAATAGAAAACCAACTGTGTGAACATTGCATACAAGTCAGTTCGTTTTTACTATAAAAGACGTAAACATGCCACTAACTACGTCAATATAAGAAGCTACTTCTTCCCAGAATAAAAAAACGACGTCCAAATAACATGAATGTCCAATGACATAAAAAGAAGAAAAAAGTGAGTGGTCTTTGAAAAAAATTTGAAGCACATGGTACACAAAAAGAAGAAAACAAGTTTAGTTTATTCAGTCAGAGTGAAAACATGTCTTTGAATCCAGTAGTGTGTTTTTATTTCAAAAATTCAATTTTTGATATGGTAAAATCTGTTTGTATATATGTATATGTATATATAGTGAATGAGAGAGAGTAGTACTTGAGTAAGCAGAAGTTATTCAATAGTGGCAAACAAACTCAAAGGGCAAACATACACATACAGATGTAAACACTTTAACACATGCGATCTCATTTCTTTATAAAAATAAGGTCGTTCCTACAATATCTACAAGACTTCTAACCTTAGAGGAAAAAAGAGAAATGTTATCAGAAATTTTGCATGATATATCTTTACTGCTATACTGTGTTGAAAGTATATAGTCTACATATAACTCCATGACATAGAAAGAGAGAAAGCTTAGATTGAACTAAAAGAATATATTGTAGAAAATAAACTATAGATTTTTGTAACACTCTTACAACATAGTGCTTTACCTCTACGTGCAATTTAGTTCTAAGACACATTTCATCTTTTCATAACGACTGCCACACGACGCTCTTTCTCTAGTAAACCACAATGTTATGACATTTTCTAACTCTCTATATATTGGATTGGGAGACATACGAAACAAACGACTATAATATTTTTTTTCAGAAGGAATTGGCATTCTGTCGATATTGTTTCTATTCTTAGATTATTGTCGTTTACCAGCAGCCCTGTAGGAGGACGTTGACTTAACATTTGTACTTTAGTAGAATAGGTGAAATTATGTACAATTAGACTTTGAAACTTGATTCCATTTACAGAAATGAGAGAGAGTTTGGGTTAAGAAGAACAAGCTGATAGATGACAAGAAATAGTAATGAAAAATGTTCACATGTCCTTAGCACATGTTACATGTGGTATCAATGTGTGTCAAGACATTGGCTACTTAATCATTTCCCCAAAGTATTACTATACTCTTACATAACATATGTAGTTCAATTGAGAGACTATAAATGTTTAAAATAGAAAACAATAGAAAACTTTACAATCAACCCTAAAAGACACACATGCTATGTATTCATACCGTAATTGTTCTCATTGCTCTTTATTACAAAGCACTTTACCCTAAAAGCCTTCTGAAATTTCCAAACATTAGTGAAAATAGAAAAGAGCTAATATAAACTAATAGAGAAAGTAAGATCATTGAAATAAGAAACCTCGGAACTATATAAGTCTATATTCTATTATTACTTCACATTCAAAACAAATTTGTAAAAGAATGTGTACAGATTTGCATATGTATTCCTTATTTTATGTACTACTCACTTGCAATTACCTAGAGAAGAAGAAATTGAACAACAGTGAACAATTGAAGTAATACACAATAATAGAAAAAGAACTCCTTTATAGTCTGATGGGCTAAAGAGAAAATCTACTTGAACTGTTTATACTCTCTTGTAAGGGAAATAAGTATACGTAAAACTCCTTTCTAGCCTACTTATGCCACATATAATGCTCTAACTCACAAAGACAGTCTACAATCTTCTTGTGTGGTGAAAAGCCTTATGTGTCTTTTAGATGTGGTGAAAGTTCTTAAGTGGAGAGAAAGTTGAGGAAAGTGCATACTAAGATAGCAATCTCTTGTATAAACAACTTGCGCTTAAGTGAATGTACTAACACATATAAGACTTAGAAATGCAGCAACAGAAAGAATGTAACACGCAAGCAAAAACTGAGCTGGCCTCGTTCAAGAATATGACTTCTACAAAATGCTGCACGTTGAAACTCTATTTTATAGCCTAATGCTAAACTACACAATATTCTTAAATATTATCTGTATATATAAATAATAGAGGCAACTACGAAGGAAGAAGAGACTTAATCGAAATCGGATTTGGATATCACCATTTTCTTCTTCTTTTTCTAATCCATAAGTAAGTACTAAGATTTCAGTTGACTATCTAGTACATACATACAATGCAATGCAGAAATCTCTACAGCTTTTCTCTGCATGAGAATAAAGTCAAGGTACTTGAGTCTTCGTCGTTTTCTCTCTTGCCCTCTTGAACCTTCTAAATCCATTTGCATACTTACAACCGTCGTCTCTTTTGCCCTACTTCTATTGACTTGAGTTGACACATACTGTGAGCTACCGCCGTGTTAGACTCAAGTTTCATGCTGGTTTTGATGTCTCTCTTCTTCTCTCTTAAATGTAATTGTACTTACACTCTATATATAGAGCTTCAAATCGAGCGATCTTGTTTCTCTAAGATTCTTCGCTTCTGATTTCATTTCAGAGATCTTTTACTCTAAGAAGAGAGCATATAAGACTCCAATGTATAATAATAAGACGTAGTTTCATCGTCTTCTTCATTCCGACTTCCGAAAGTAGTCAAACTTCATATTATGTGCTTAAGTACTAGTGATAATATGTATGAAGCTCTGTAATATTAGAAGAGAGAGAAAGCGACTTTTCTTGTTCGCACAACAGACTTAACAACAACAAGAAGTTATAATAGTTGTATATTTCAAAGTTGTTATTCATACATTCATGTAGTTTACTTAGGATTTCTTCTCAGACTTCCTACCTTGTTTAGTTTATTTGAGACTCAGCTCTAAAAGTTTTGAGGATGAAATTGTAGAAACTTGTTTAGAAATTGAATGCTTGACGTAGCTTCATAGTTCTTAGTATATATATAGTTAGTGTATAGCAAATTGCAAATGTGGGTAAATTACATGTGAACAAGAAGTTTTAGAAAAGAGTATATCTGTAGTAAACATAAAGGAACAGTAAACGAAGAAGTAAAGTTAATTTGAAACATTTCTTCGTCTCTTATACGATATCTTTCCAGGTAGATAGACTAGACTGTGTCGCATACCTATTATTTACTCTTACGTTCCATATGAGATTATCATGAGACACAAATAGTTATTTAGAGAAAGTCGAAAAAACTTTTAATGTTGATTTCCAATCTTAGGTAACCAAAAGTTTTCAGATCTATTCTTTTCTTCTGTATATAAGATATTTAACAAAGTCTGACGTAGATTTTCGACTCAATGTTTCTCTTTTATTCTCTGACTCTCCGACTTTCTCATGTAATCAGGAAGAAAACTTTAGTAACCTAATTATTTACTTTATTTATATTTGTTGCCCCCTTTTTTAGACTTGTAATATATCCTTCTGCCTTAAGCTGAGTTTCTTCTTAGAACAGCTCAATGGCAACAATGTTACGTAAGTAGAATTTTTAACAGCTCTACTATACTATGTGCACTATCCTGCTTATTTATTTGCAACCTTATTTTTCATTTTAGCTAAGGTAAAACAAGTCTCTATTTGCCTTTTCTCTACTCTATAACAAGTACACTTGAGGGATATAGTGTAAAGTGCAAGGCTAAAAACTCTTCACTGTGTAAATGAAAAGGATGAAAGCGATCTAATTAAAATATGTAACTCACTCAAGTAGACGTCAAGAGGTAGTTATAAGAGTAGAAGTGCCTGGAGCAAGCAGGCTGTCTAATTTACAACTTTGTTGCTAAAGTTTAATGTGTATCATAAGCAAATAGTAGTCAGTCTAGACAAAACTCCTACCAGCAGCTCATAAAATTCTTGTTTGTTATATTAGAGAAAATGCAGATCAACACATTAAGAGAAAGATTACACATCTTTTGAAATTTATACCTGAGTGTGTCATCAAAGAATTATTTTACTAAAAGTAATGATTTACATCTCTAATTATTATTCTTATGCTAATAAATTACGCGCTTCTTTGAGAAAAGCTAAAGTACTTTTTAGACCTTAGAGATTTTCTCAAGATTTTCATAATGCGTAACAGGGCACTAATATGTAGATTAGAATACATCTCTTGCACTAATTGGAAGACGTCAAGTTACGTTATACGTTTATGAGTGTATGAAGTAATATCCCTACTCTCAGAAACTAAAAACTTTTGCTGAAGTGAGCAAAACTAATTTTATTAGGGGAAAGAACTGAAAATTGTGAATGTCTATATGATGAGAGAGAAAGTAAAAGTACTAAGTAAACATAACATAGTGAGTGTTTTGCATACTTGTGACTTTCTCTTGTGGCTGTCTTTGCTAATTTCTAATGCGTACTCATGTGTACATAATACACACATAGAGAGGGAGAGCTAAAACGCACATTCTTATACATTATGTATATATAGAGGTTAAGGATTTTGTGTAATTGTGTAACATATGCAGAGACTCATGCCTCAATTAGAAAATTACATTTATGTAATGAGATTTAGCAGCATCAAACTTTCCAGCAACTTTCTCTGGTTCTCAAATTTAAAATTTACTATATATACATCTTACTACTATATTGTCTTTAAGAATAACAGTAACAAGAGTCGAGAGATTTTTTGGTCCAGAAAACAAATCTGAGCATTTAAGATATACGAGAGATAAAAAATGTCACGTTTATTTTACCTGCAAGAGAAGCAATTCTGTCAGCCACGACGGCGAACAATAGGAAAAAGCTGAGTTTTTTGAGGGCATTCATATTTCACTGAGAAAATGTGATCACCACCAACGGAGAAAATTCTCTATAAAAGTATATGTGTGTATAATATAGTTTAATAGGTTGCTATAAAGTCTTTTTTTTATCCTCCCTTTCCACTAGCAGCACTTTCACTCTCAAATAAACTATGTCCGGACACAATTACTACTTTCAAGTGCTCATCCATGTCGTACTCTCAATGAGAAGAAGAAGCAATCTTCACTTTGTCATTCTGTCCAATGTACATATATAACATACAATGTATAGCCTAAGAAGAAAAACAAGTGTCGACACAGTGGTCAAGTGACAGGGAGAATAATGTTGAGAGTTAAGCCGAGTTATAACAGTATCAATCAAAATTCTACAATATTACAGATTGCTCTGCTGCATCAAAGTTGGATGCTACTAAAGTTTGACGGTCAATGACTCAAACATCAAATAAATTCAAATGATTTGACTGTGATGCAATTCTCTGGCTTTCCTATTCGCTTTTTGTATTAGTCTGTCCAGTATAGTAGTTAAAAGAGAAAAGTTTTAGAGAGAGAAAGTTTGCCAGAGATAAAACGGATGAATGTAATTTGATTGGATTGCATGGAGAGAGTTCAAGTAATCAAGTGAAGCGGCTCTTCCTGCTCTCTGAAATAATCACAATAATTTCACTTGTAGTGACAAGTCTATAGCACAATTCACACTGCAGTAGAGTTAAACAGTAGATTTTCCGATAGCACAAATCCTTTCAAGTTCACAAGTCGACTGTTGATATTACTCTGTATATTGATGTTTGTGTATGGTAATAGCTGCAATAGTTCACATAGAATGAAGCTTTGTGAAATTGAAACTCTTTCAGTTATGTGATACTCTTGTTATTTTCACAGTAACTCAAAACGATTATTTAGTTTTTTCCTTATATAAACAATTGAATTCACGAGAAGAAAAATATTTCTTTTTTGTAAAGAAGATATCTTATTGCTGACTGGAAAAAAATTTTTTTAGAGAAAGAAGAGAGAGCAACAGAGTAATATAAGAAGTTTAGTTTTTCAAGAGCTCACTTTTATTGTACTAGATTGCATGTCCCAAATCTTTAGCTCTGAACTAGAATTGAAGGATTTATCGTTTGTTAAACTCTTCCGACTCTTGTAATTTGAGTAGATTGTACTATGTATAAGTCTGTTAGTAGATAGTTGATACTTTGAAGCTACTCTCTCTGTAGTACGCACTCACATACATATAGAGACATATACAATGAAATAGAATCAGATCAAGACAAATGCGATAATTTTTTTTCTTCTTCTTCCAAGATTCACTATGACTCTGTATAGTATAAGCAGTAAATTTCTCTTCACTGGGTTAGTAAATATTGGACAAGTTTATATCTATGGGAAGAGTGACACGTTGCCTCCAGCACACTTTTTATCTTGTAGCTTCTATATTTTATTATTGCACACACACAACATATACAAAGTTGTATTATATACTTGTCCTTTGAAAAAAAATTCTTTTTTTTGTTCTCATACACAAAAAATTTCTTCTCAGTTCAAAAGAAAGTTGTCGTATTGTACTACACTTGTACAGAAAGAGAGAGTCACAGAGAAGCTAGAGTAGTACTATTAGCTTATGTGAACTACAAATGAAAAAGAATGAAAGAATACGACATTGGCTTTGAGAGTTGTTGTGTTCTCTTTTTGCTTGAAAGAAAAGTACTGTGTGTAGAACACAATGCTTTCAAATACGATCAAAGTAATTCTAGTAGTGTAGCACTCTACCCAAAAAGAGAGTAGAGAGAGAGAGAGAAGTGAGTGACTTTGTAGAAGGAAACTTTTTGGAACCTTTTTCCTCTGCTAGAAGCACATAACTGAGTTTCGGAAAGGAAGACGGCATAGGTTTTTAGTGCTGTCGACTTTACAAGGGAATATATCTCTCTCTACCAACCAACTACTATTGTACAGAGTAGAAGCAATAGCAATGCTAGATGTGTGTGAGGTGAAAGCCCGAACATGCTTCCTAACTTGTTTCAGCTTCAACCTCAACTTTTCTCTATTCTACAATATAGCCAAAGTGTTATGTAGTAATATACGAGAGAGAAACTACATATATATATGTGTATTTTTCCTCATGTGTCGTATACTCATATAAAGTAGCAACGAACGACCTACTACTGCCAACCAAGTTAAATCGGTCTAAGCTACTTTATATGGATCTGCATGGATGAGCTAAAATGTTTCATTGATCTTATGGGAGTTTACAATGTGAGAAAAGAGAAAACGATAGCCGTCGATATATTTATGGATATAGAGAAGTATAAAGAAAACCTCATATGTAAATTTCACTCTGTCGTTTTCCTTCATTGTCGTCGGTGAGAGAGAGAGAGACAGAGAGAGACTTGAAACAAAAAAAAATCTATTGCTGCAACTCACGCTGTCTTGTCAAATGTTGTCAAGCTTGAATTGATAAATAGGTTGTATACTTGTGCAACGTATGCAATTTTCCGCAATTCTGTAAAGTCAGAGAAAACATATTATATATTGGTTATGTATGTAAGGTTGTAAAGTATACACACTTTAAATGTAATTCAAGTGGCTCTTAAAACGGAACTTTCGTGCTTAATTGATGTCAGAGGAAAAGAACGGAACTCATAAATAACTCGTGGGTTACAAGTGGTCAAGTACATATAGTGATATATAAAAGAATGTTGCCGCAAAGCGTATGTATATAAGCAACTTATTATTACACTTGTACTTATAGCACAATCTGAAAAGAAAGAAAATTTTCATGCAAACCAGGAATTTAGAACAATTATGTCAACTTTAAAATTCCATTGGTCATATCAATGTCATAAGTTAGTGCTGAATTACTGGACAGAATTGCAAGTGACATAATTTTGAACAAGATTTTCATCACATGCCAAAAATCATTTAATTACTTTTTACATCTAGAAAAATTTAAAAATATTGTATCAACATAAGTTTTGCCACGTGCTTCATTTTTGGCTATATATTTTCTTTTTATGTATGTGGCAATAAAAGTTGCGTAAACTCTTTTTGTTTTTTTCGATAACCACAACAGTTTTACTAACATTTCGCAATAGTTTTCTTTTCTAATACATTTTCTTTCTGTTTCTCTCTACAAGAGTCTACATTGCATGCCTCAATAAGAAAAAGTTAAAAGTTGGCTTTTTGCGTGTTGCCTCTAGCTCAAACTCTATTATTGTTAGCTCCTATCTCTCTACATATATGTGTAATATACGTTATTCATAAATGCTACTTTGCTCTCCCAACTTTTACCATTGAGGAAAAGGTCAATTTACAATATTGGCTTTTCTCTATAGATAACTAGATTTGACTCTCTCTTGTTGCTAACTAAAGAAATATTCAAAGAAACCTAAATAATGATGACGTTTATTATTGGGCTCAACACTCGAAATTTCTCATCTGTGACAGACAACAAACATCACATCAAATGCAAACTCACTCGTCCAACACTTGAAAATTCCAAGAATTTCTCTATTGCTTCACTTATAATATTTTACTGAAATTGTTGCTCACATCTATATAGCTACTTACTTTTCTTCAATGTACTTTATATAACATAGGATATTCAATTTTATTAATGGACATACATATGTTGACTAAAATTCCAGAGACGTACACACTCGTCTTCCTTCACGTGTTCTATCTAAAGGGGAAATTACATCAACTCAAGGAAAACACATATATAGACATGTCTCTCTCTCTTGGTCTAATGTAAAGTATAAAAGCCCATGAGTTGACTCAAGATCGATTGTACACACACATGAAGGCGAAATAAAGAGAGCTACTAGAGTAAAAGCAAAAGGCGTTGTTGTTGTTCTTTATGTCGTAAACCTAACACACACACACATTGTAAAGTAAAGTCTCAAAACGAAACTCCAATGTTCACGCAACTCTCGTAACACTGGAATGTGGATGAGAAATTTGGAATTTGCTTTGCAAATTTAATGAGGCAGTCTTTCTCTCTCTCTCTTGTCTTTGATACTCTTACAAACTATACATACTCAATATGTATTAGCTTATATATGCACTATGCGTAGATATAAATATATGTGCAAGTTGTGACTCTGAAGACAAGTTGAAGGAGAACGATAAAATAGCGCATTTAGCATTTCAACTATAACTTCAACTCTATGACATGTGATAAGCCAAACTAGACAACAGAAATGTGTCCCCTTGTCATACTAATGTGAAAGGATTTTGAAGACATAAAATCAGATTGCACTATATAAGATTGTGTCACATTTTCTTTACTTCCGTGTTGTACTTAAAAGGTAACCTTTTAAGTGTCACTGTGAGAATTTCAGCCTAAAGCAAAATATAAATGAATAGAACTAAGGTTTATACTAATTGATTTTCTTGAGCTTAGTAGAAAATATATTTTATCACCACTTAATATATTGCATATATACCACTCTATAATAATTCACACTATACGATTAAAAGCCGTAGACTTTCTTTTGGCGAATAAAAGAAGAACTAGAAAAGAGAGAGAAAGTCAACTCTTACACACGGATAAGGATAATGGGTTTTAAGCTTTGAAAGTGAGACACTAAAGAGTAAAGAAACCAAACCACAAGAAGAAATGAAAGCTTGGCTTTGATTTGCCTATATACTATACCTTACTATGTAAAGATATATGTACATTGTGTCACACACTGTGGAATAATCTGTAACACAGCTTTGGCATAGATTTGCTCCCATTAAGCATTTTATGTATGTATAATATTCTCATCTCTACAATGTATTTTAATGGCTTTACATATCTAGGCCATAAAGCACCCTAGCTAGGTGTTCTACAAATGTATATATACTCAGTCGTCTATATATAAGAGAAAGTACAATACATCTATATTTTCTATTCTCCTGTCTACTACTACCATGATATCTGTATTCAACTCAGGCTTTGAAATTGTCCGTATGTACTTTTCCTTTTGCCAAAGCCAAAAGACAATACTGAATGAGTCACCGAAAAGTCTAATGGTAATGCAATAGTTAGACACTGTGTGTAGTAATGAGAGAGAGAGTGCAACAACTATTATGGAATGTAGTACTTCTCATCTAGAGGAAGGCAAAAAGCCAGTTTGAATGCAATGACCTGGAGACTCAGACACAAATGGTTATTCATAGTTTCTAGTTTCGCATTGTGTAACAACTATTCCACTTGGCTTTCTCTCTCAAATGACACACTATCACTATCATTTCCACTATATGAAATGCTCCAGAGAAACATCATTAACACACCAATAGTAGAGCAGCACTAGCACCCACATTGTAATAGTAATTGAGCAATGTAGTGTGTAGTGTTGGAAGCTATATAGAGTGAAGAGACAACTATAATATAATATTTTGTTATCAAATCTGAATTGAATTGTTCAACCGTGCTAATTACGCGCTTTGCCCATTAGCTTTGATAGCAATACAAGTAATCAATGTCGGTTATAAATGTAATGTGAATTTCACTGCGCTGCCAACACATTCAATATGGGCTCTCTTCACTCTTCACTATATATATAAAAGACATAAGTTTTGTATTGTTTTTAGAGTTTCATTTGATACAGCTTTCTTTTCTTGTTGAAGAAACCCATCACTTTACATTATGCATTCGGCCTTTAACGTAATTAAGTCATGCATGGCAAAAAGAGTGCGTTCAAATTGCTCCTTTCACTGGAATCTGAAGAGAGAGAAAAGGATGAAAGGAGTCATAACACTGTGTATATAGTTATTGCTTTACTTTAGTAAAAGAGAGGCACTTGATTGTAAAGAGTTGCCACTTTACTTAATGTTTTATTTCCAGTGCAGAGAGAAGAAGAAGAAGAAATGTACTAAACTCATTGAGTAGCATACTAATGACTCTAAAAAGAGCAACGTGCATTAGAAGAATTTTTAAAGAGTTTCGTAAATTTAGAATTTGAAAGAGTATTACTAGCTAGAGCTAAAGTCTTACATTTGTGCAGTGAAGCATGCTATTACTTTGAGAGCTAACGCACTTGGATTCTTTCCTTGAGTGACATTGAACTTAGATTGCCAGAGAACAAATCATTAGAGATTGATTAAGGGATTACTGATCTCCTACGTATGCTATACGTTTCTATATATATAAGCAACCTGTAAATATAAGAGCTCAAGAGAGAGAGAGGAGAAAGTGTAGAAAGCTTCAGTTGCATTATATATATATATATATATATGGTACAGTATAAACTTGGCGCAGAGTTTCACAATACATGATATCGTTGGCACACACAAGAAGCAATACAATAAGGATTGTATAACTGCAGCTTTCAAAGAGAGAGAGAGAGAGAGAACTTTCTTCGCTCTTCTCCTTCTACCGCATTACAGAATTGGCAAGCTTATCAGTCCCTTTTTGCTGGCACAAGTTTCCATAATATCTCCCAGCGTCAAAAAAGGATGATCCACTTTCGAAATTTTTCCAAAGCAATATAGAATATAGAATTTTGTGTTAGTGTAGATTAATAAAACTGCATTGAGAACTCTGTAACGAGATTGTGATTCACTGCAATCAAAACAGAGCTTTAGTCTTGCACAAAATTGGTAATTGGAAAAGAATTCAATGCATCTCAAACTCATTTGTCTTTATTAAGTACCAAAACTCTTATAATACCTTTGCTGTTACAGATAAATAAATGGCTGCTGTGTTAGATTCTTACGAATCGTAATTACAAGTTTGATTAACCTCTCATTATCTTTTGAGTCTCTCTCTCTGTAGCTTCTAAGCGCATTACTCTATCTCTCTCACCCTTCTTGTTCATTAAACAAGATAAGTAGATTGTAAGTGGATGTTACTTTTCAACTTCCTTTATTTGATATGGTCGATGTACTAGTTCCGCTTTGGATGAGAATTCTAGAGAGAAGAGACTTATAATGCGTCTTCAATCCGCATGACACCACAAGAGAAAAGTGTAACAATGTGAGACATATATAACTTCAACATAAAATAATGGTAAGGACTGAAATGAGAGGGTCTTTTCTATGTTAGATTTAGGCTTTTGAATACAATTTCAATCTGCGGCTTGCTTTTGGTCATAATCCTACAGAAAATCTACGATTTCTCCCATTTTCTCTAGATAATCATGATAGATAGAGCTTTTCAACCCTTTTGGGACTAACTGCTCTTTTTGGGGTGGCATGCGAATTCCTCGTACAAAAATTCATCGTATTTGAGTTCCTCGTATAGATTTCCTCGTACTTTGAATTCCTCGTACTTTGATTTCCTCGTATTTT
>VCNE01001959.1:0-14648 GCA_009869805.1 Oncopodura yosiiana
CATTAATTTAGATACAATTTACTAATTCATAATTGCTGTTAATTGTAGCATGGTGTCAGATTTCTTTTACCCAAACATGGGAGGTGTTGAAGAACACATTTATCAATTATCTCAATGTCTATTGGAACGAAGTCACAAAGTAGTTGTCATTACACATAATTATGGAGAAAGAAAAGGTGTTCGTTGGATGACAAATGGTTTAAAGGTAAGTAATTAATTACTTAAACCTGCCAATGCTAATGTTTTAATTGCTTATGTTTCTTAGGTATATTACGTTCCGGCTCAAGTATTTTATAATGGAGCAATTCTTCCGAATCTAGTCACCCTTTTACCAGTTATTCGAGAGATATTAATTAGAGAGCAAATTACAATTGTTCATGGACATGGCGCATTCTCTTCATTAGCTCACGATGCTTTATTTGCTGCCAAACTTCTGGGACTTCATGTAATTAATATTATTAAAAGATCTATCAAAAAGCTTTTTGATCTTAAAAGTTCTCTTATTTGCTGCAGACAATATTTACAGATCATTCACTATTTGGATTTGCTGATGCAAGTGCCATAATTACAAATCGATTCTTGGAAATTACTCTTTCAGATGTAAATCATAGCATTTGTGTATCTCATGTTGGGTAAGTTTAATTTGATTATTTATAATTAAGGCTCGTTATCTCGGTAAATAATAATTGTCTTTGTCTTTCAGAAAAGCGAATACTGTTCTAAGAGCAAGAGTCGACCATGAACATGTCACAGTAATTCCAAATGCTGTAGACACGTCTTATTTTAGACCACTTCAATCTGGAGAAACTCTTCCGCCTTCTGATAGGAGTGAGTTTATTTAATCTTTTATACTTCTTTTGTTGATTTTAAATACTCATAAAAGTGTTTTTTTATATTTCATCTAGTAATTGTGGTAGTATTATGTCGACTCGTCTATCGAAAAGGAGTGGATCTAGTTTCAAAATTAATTCCAGTGATTTGTGAAAAATATGATAACGTTGATTTTTATATTGGTGGTGATGAGACCAAAGAGATTACAATTGGAAGAAATTCGTGAGCAATATGGTGATAGAGTACAATTATTTGGAGGAATTGAACATGCTCTTGTTAGAGATTTTCTTGTACGTGGCCATATATTTTTAAATACATCATTAACTGAAGCATATTGTATGGCGATTGTTGAAGCTGCTGCATCAGGTTTGCAAGTAGTATCAACAAATGTTGGCGGAATTCCAGAAGTACTGCCACCAGAATTAATTCGTTTAGCAGATCCAAATACAACAGGTAAAATTATTTATAGTCAGTAATAATTATAAAAAAAATTAAATTCTTCACTTTTCTTTTTACTTACTTACACAGCCCTAGTCAAAGCATTAGAAGAAGCAATTTGGAGTCGCCGTGCTGGAACATTTGTTGATCCAATAAAAGCTCATGAAATAATAGCAACAATTTACAGTTGGAGAGATGTTGCATATCGTACTGAAAAGCTTTACAATAAAATAAGTCGTACTAAAATAATGACCGATAAAGAAAGACTATCAAGATATTTAGAAATGGGTTATATTATTGGACCACTTGTTTGCCTTTTATTGAGCTTGGGTCGTCTCGTGATATTGCTTTGTGAGTATTTTGTTCCTATTGATGTCATTGATATAGCTATATCATATCCAAAACCACATGAAATTCAACACAAAAAAGAAAAAAGTGAAGAACAAATTAGTTGATAAATATTTTTAATCATCATATAAGTAAAGTAATATGTACACCTAGTTTGTACAAAAAATCAAAAAAGTAATCAAAAGTTTATATGATATTGTTTACATCAAAGCAATGGGCTAGTCATCAATGTAATAATAAAATAGTAAACAAACAAAAAAGTTCAATGTTCTACTAATATGGCATTTTGTACACGAGAGTAGGAGTCTTGATTAATATTATTTCAACATGTTTGTTTTGTTGACATTATTATTGTGTAATATGCTCAATGATCTTTTTATCCTAATAAGACTCTTAACGAATGTTCAACACCATTGATCTCTGTCATATCTACTGATTCAACAATCACAGAAAATCCAGTTGTTGGTGATACATTAGCCTCTGCACTTCTGAAAACACTTATTTTGGCCGAGCCTTTACTAAACAATGACATTGGTCTTGCATTTGCTTGCCTTCTATTACCACACCACCGAGACTCAAATCCATTTTGCTTTTGCATTGCGACATAAGCATCTTCATGAAAATGTAAACAAAACAAAAAGTTTAATATGCAACATATCTCTGATACAATTTAACTTACGTTCACAATTTGCAGAGTATGGAGCAGATAGTTTTTCAAAAGTTAGAATTAGGAATTGAGGTTGAGTTTCATTTCCAGCCTACAGAGTAATATAATACATAAAAACATTATTATAAATGAAAAATTATTACTATTTTAGTTTTTTTTTCTACCTTGAAATTCCATTGGCACAATACATCCGGTGTAAATTGTTGTTCTGTAACTCCTTCACCAACAGAAAGATTAGTTGTTGTACCACCTGTAGAGTCTTCTAAACCTCCAGAATTTAATGTAGTAGTCTCACTATTATCAATTAATCTTCGATTGGGATTTGGATAGAAAAATTGAATTTTCACTTTTCGTCCTGAGAAATCATTCAAATTAATTATTCTTGGCACAGGCTCTCCACTTCCATCAACTTTTTGAGATATTGGGCAATATTGCTTGATACTCAAAGGTACAGCATTACTAATGCTCAACACAAAAAATGAGGAACAACAGAATATTAAGATTTTGTACATTTTCAGAGAGAGAACTTGAGACAACTATTGCTTCTCTAAAGTCTGACTATGGAATGTGTAGTGAGCTCATAAAAAGAAAATTAAGAGAACTGGGAAGTAAATAAAAAGGGTTTCTTCTAAAAAGGATAATGATGTAACTTGGCCTTTTTTAAGTTTTTAAATTCTTGAAACGTGAGAGAGATAAAAATTGAAAGCAAGAGTGTTTGTCCTCTGCTCTCAACTATTTTACTCACAACTTATTATATTGTTGTGTCTGTTGATGACTACTGTATATACAGAGTTATTGGTGTGAACGCCCTATTACCTACTTGGGTGGATTGGATCTGATATTGGAAAAGAAAAGATGAGTCTTTCAACATAGATTTATTATTTCAAGCATAGACAAAGTTATATAATAAACAATGCTACTATATGTATATATGAAAAGAGCAAGGTGTAAAAAAGATGTTCGTGTAGGTAGAGAATAGTCAACAAGTCAGAAGAAGAAAAAGATATATATGTATGAGAGAGAGACAAAGATTAGATCAGATCATCAGTGTAAAAAAAGGCTTCTGGGCATATCTATCTAAACTCATCTATTTTAAAGAGTTGTTGGTTTGTGTTCCATTTTAAGTCAAGGAGAGAGAGAGAAAGAAAAGTCTATTAGCACTAATGTTGAGATATTTTATGTGTCGTAGCCTTCATTTCAATGAAAGTCAATCTTATTGTAAAGTTGTACCTTGTTGTTCTCATAAATTGCTCTAATATAATAATTTATGCAAGGCGAAGAGAGAGAGAGATTTTTGTTTGCATATGAGAAAATGGAAGTTGAGCACGCAATGTTGGTTTTAATATTATGCGTAGAAGAAGAAGTTGTGTAATAAAAATAAGAGATAGCCAAAGACACAATGAATTTTTTTTAGATCACATCAAGAATTAAATACGGTACTTTAATTTCGAGATCCAATTACAGTAAATAACATCACAAGAATTCAAACAGAAAAAAATTTAGTAAATACAAAAATTTTGTAGTCGGACACACAACATAAACATATACATGCACAAATGACATTTTTCTATGAGTAGGTGCAGCATCCATCATTATCTACATATTCATATGGAGTAAACTGTAAATTGAATGAAAAAAGTAAGAAAAAGATCATTAGAACTTTCAATACTAGAATAAGAGTTTTAATTAAAGAACTTCTATAATTAATTACCGTGCAGAGACGACGCTTAGCAAATGTTGAGGCTGTTGGCAAATTACGTCCATGAACAAATTGCTCTCCTGAAAAGTAAAGAATTTACAAAAAATTATGAGTATTATTGACCTCAAATTAATTATCTATAATAAAAAATTATTTGTTTTTACCTGGAATATGACCAGCATAAGATAAATTCATGTGTTCTCCATCTCTATAAATTCTAGGATCAATACAAGGTTTCAAGAAGTTAAGTTGTGGCCATCTTTTTTCTCTTCTTTCTTTTCCTTTGCATTCTCCTTTATCACAAAAACCATCACCTAAACCAAAGCCACCACCACATTTATTTGGATTTGGACAACATGGATCAGTTTGACATGGTGGAGGACAACAGCCAGCAAATTGTGATTTCTTTGGACGACAATTATATTCTTCTCCACTACAAGGAGCTGGTTCACGACATCCAGTTCCTGGAGACATACAAGATTGGCCACATCCACTTCCACAATTTGGTACTTTTGCTTGGAAACAGCATCCATTATCTTGTTGTTTTTGACAGCAATTATCTTTTGGAACTGGAGCTCCACAACATCCTCCTCCATTATTATTATTATTTGATCCTAATGGTGGCACTCTGCAGACAACATTCATTGGTGGCATTTGAAAAACATTACAATTTCCAGGTTGCTGTTGAGCACTTCCTGCTTGAATGATGATAGGCTGAAGAAGAAAAATAAATAAATACCACCAACAATAAAAAATAAAAAAGTGTTGTTTAAAACTTACTGGACAACATTGCTGCTGCTGTTGACCACAATTTTTGCTGTTTTTACCACGACGTCCCCCACTGCTGTTGCGAACCATTTTGAATAAGGATTTAGTTGACTGGAATATTAGAATTTAGCTGGAATTTGATGGATTTTGATGATGATGGCGTCCGACTTGTGTAGAAGCAATTTTGGAATTTGGAATGAAATAAAACAAAGAAGTGAATGAACTCAAGTTCTACATGAACTATCAAAGTTCATTGTTTGGTAAACAAAGAAAAATGCCCTCCTTGGTAACAATGTACAGTGGCCGCCATATATTTTTGATGTAAAAAAGCACGACAAAGAAAAATGTCATTCTCATACATTTATTCATATTTATTCACAAAATGCAAATATACATGTCACATCATCATACACTATTATACAACAACGGTCATCTTCAACATCCATCACATTTTAAAGCTGACATAATATTTATATTTATTTATATATGCTTTGGCCGTACATCTTATATTTTTAGCAGTCAATCAAAAAAATGTCAACTTTTAATTTCATACAGCTCTTTGAACATGAAAAAAATCCTTTCAATTTCATTTCATTATTTTTAGTCATTGTACAACCATACAAATAAGTGGCACATTATGTTTTCATGTTGGTTGGTTGGTTGGTGGACATATTTTAATAAATAGTTTATTTATAAACAGTCATCAAATCATGTTAACATTAGGAATAATAATAATGATGACCCTGCCTGTAATAAAAAGGTTCATACATGGGAGATGATGATGAGATAGAGAGATCTTATTCTTCATAATTGTTTTTTCTTCTAGGGTATCAGTAAGCCGGCATAAAGGAAAAATATCCATTTGAAAAAATGTAAATACTAAATCATATAGAACGTGAACTTGATATTCTCGTAAAAATTCACCAAGTGTTTTGCCTTGTACTCCAACTGTAATAGAAATATTTTTATTATTAGAAGAATAATCTTAAAGAAATTAAATTATATTAGCTTCCTACTTAATCTTGATAACCATTCAACAACTCCTCGTCGCTTTTCTCCAGGTGTACCACTATGACTTTCTATTCCACCACCAATTCCAAAATTGCCATCAAGTAATATTCTAGCTTGACTCCTATTTTCATCAACAGTTGGAGAGTTGGAAATATATTCTAGAAAAGTTTGACTAGCGGAAAGAACTTTTTGACGTATAGCCTCGAGGTCGAATCCAACTAAAAAAATTATGATAATTGATGCTGATTAATTTTGTCAACATATCATGTCATATAATGTCATATTATTATGTACAAAACGTAAGCCAAATATTTACATGAAATGAAAGCTTCTTTTCTGATAATTTTATGTCATCATGCATAAGAAAAAATCCCATAAGCAATAAATAATACCACCACTTTATTAATTTAATTTAATTTATAGAAAAAATATGCAGCAGCAGCAACTCAAAATCTTTTACTTTACAAACAAAGTCCATAAGTTACTTCAGTCCAAACAACAATTCCAAACACAATTTACTACAACATACAACTACCAAAATCTACTTAAAGCTTATTAGCTAAATTTAATTTGCACCTTTTTCAAATCCGAAGGCTTAATGAAGAATTCAAGCGCAAAGATATTATAGTCGACAGTTAAACAAGGATACACTTCATACATTAAGCTCAAGATATCTTCCATACCTAAACCACCAGAATCTGATTCAGAATCATCAGTAGATTTTGTAGAAGAATTACTTCTTCCGCTATGCATTTTTTTACTCTTGTCATTATTACTATTATTATTATGATTTTTAGTTTTTGAGGATGACGATGAGTGTTGTCTTCTTTTATCATATTCATTTAGACTAAGTGGAATTATAATATCACTCCAATAGTGAGGATCTGTATAAATACTTTGCTCCTTTTTGATTATGGCAGCTGGAGTTAAGTGAGAATTATAAGCTTTATGGCTAGTGATGCTGTTGGATTTACTTCCTTTGTTGTTGGCATCTTCACAAAAACCTATGGAATGAGCAAAACATGAAAATAATATTATGATTTTTAGTTTTTGAGGATGACGATGAGTGTTGTCTTCTTTTATCATATTCATTTAGACTAAGTGGAATTATAATATCATTATTAGTTTTTGCAGAAGCTGCCCAATAGTGAGGATCTCTATAAATACTTTGCTCCTTTTTGATTATGGCAGCTGGAGTTAAGTGAGAATTATAAGCTTTATGGCTGGTGATGCTGTTGGATTTACTTCCTTTGTTGTTGGCATCTTCACAAAAACCTATGGAATAAGCAAAACATGAAAATAATGAAAAACATTCAATTAGTTACGCATGTAAAAGTCATCACTTTTTATACATTAGTAATAAAATTATGTTCTTTGGGAAGAAGAAGTTTTACTACTACGTACACTGACCATTCTCACTTTTCTCACACATATGGCTAAAGTATTTTTAAAGAGAGATTATGAAAGGGAAAGAAGGTTCATGCCAAAATAGTACCTAATAAAATTACATATTATATAATATAAGAAGGAAGCATAATATATCCTGTCATTGCATAAAATTACAAATTGCCAAGTTTTTCACCTCTTCTCTAATACTTAATGAAAAAGCCGTAACAAATATATTATGTAGTTGTTGAATAAAAAATACCGACTTTTATGTCAATATTCAAAAGAAGACCTTAATTCGTTCCACTTATAAGGCTATATATATATGTTGAATTTAAGTATAGTACTACTTAACTACTTATTATTATGTAGTCTTTAAAGAGATATAAAATAAGCACTAAAGAGTAAACGTGCAAAAAATATGTACGTAATGCAGTAGAATACAAAATGAGTTTGGATTACATATATAGTATTGAGAATATAGCAATGATGATGATCCGTGAGAAAGTTTTTCAAAGAGTTACCTTGCAATAATCTTTAGATTTAATCTAACTACTATAAACTTCCTTTGGTTTGACAAAAGTAAAGTAATCTAATTTACACGGAAATTAAATAAACAACAACAAGTAAATACTCATCATTTTGTTCTAGATTACAAAAAAAAACTTGGACAATTTACATAAAAGCTAACGCTCATAAATAGGCAAATGTCAATGTTCTATTTGGTTCAATTATTATCAACATAAATAAAAATGAGACAAAATATTCTAAACTCTCTCAATATCCATTGTGTTGTCTTAAGTCACGTGTGCACTGCTTTCTCAAAACCTTTGCTGCATTCTCACAAATCTTGTCATCTTCATTGCAATTAACTTTTAATAATTAAGTCAAAAGGACAACACACTCGAAAAAATGCATAAAGATTTCTCCTTGTGATAACAAATGCACCAACTTGTCATTTGTAACAATTGTCTGCACTATTTACCTACATTGTTCTTCATAATTTTAAAGAGTCTTTTTTAAGTGTTGTTGACACACAGAAGAAGAGTTTTATTATAAATTATTTTGTATGCTAATATTCAATGTGCTTTACAGCCAAGAGCCAACTTAAGCTCATTGAATATAGACATTAAAACTCTTTATATGTAGCAAACGTAGCCCAAAGGAAAAAGTTGACATTGATTTTACACCGAGTGCTCTATATAAGTGGCTCTCTAGTTGAAACAATAATATAGATGTTATATATGTAAACGGTATAGCTCTTCTTTAGAAAATAGAACATGTTTTACTTTTGCTTCTGAATGTAATAATTGTTGGTAGTATAATAATAAGAAATTATGAAAGTGTACATAAAGTGTCAAAACATAAGCATAACTTTAGCATATAATTATTGAGACGTTCATAAAATGACGTACTCACACAGAGACATCATTTTGATATCATTTATGCATTTAGTACACTTTGTAGTTCGTTGGCTGTAAAATTACAAAATTGTATCATTTTGATGTTTCTCGCAAAGGTCTAGTTCCATCGCTTTTATATATTTCTTAATACAGTTTAAAAGTCTTACATATGTTCAGATTTTTAATGCTTTAGTAGATTATCAACGATCCATGAAACTAGAGCACATCTTCAATTACGTATTATACGTGCGTCTACTTATCTTTTTTTGTATGTATGATGATGTGAGCTTTATATGGTTTTTCTTTATATTTACTTGTATTATTGTATGCAAGTGTGTGTGTGAAAAAACTAGTTGATCACTGCTTGAGTAGATTTTACTTCCTTGGCTTACTTTCAAAGACCGATAGTAAGTGACTAATAAAAAAAACATTCTTCTTCAAAGAAATTGAGAATGAAATAATATAGAAACAAAAATATATACTATGTACAACATCATGACACAAAATCAATTTTTAATCGTTTTTCTGCTACTGAACTCTCTAAAAGGCTATAATAAACTATATAATTTATTATGAGAGCTAGTATCCTACTTGGAAACATTTAATTATTTTGTTGTAGTAGTAAAATAGCTACAAAACTGAAACAGCAATTGATCATCAAGTGATAATTGCATAGTTGCACTTGACCTTTAATAGTTTCTTACCATTGTGTATCAGCACAAGTGTTGTTATCACTATACCCCAAGTGATTTGAGTCATTTGACTCAGAAGTAATTCACGTTGTATTAATACCATCTTGCTAATTGCTTATAGTCTTGACTGATGATGAACCAACAATTGCACTCTTGTCACTCACTCTTGTCAGTTATTGCAATGTCACCGGTCACAAGCCCTGCATTTTATGGCACACAATAAAAAAGTAAAGAAATAAAGTGTAAATTATTTATGAACTTTTCTACGCATTTTTGTTTTTGCAATAAGAGAAACAGTTACAAAAGTCTTGGAACTATTAACAAAATTATTTATTTAATTAGCACTACACTAAAGAAAAAGTCACGAGCTATGGAATTTTTTCAGTTTAAAGGTTACTTAGTTTAAAATGCAAATTGTGGATACATAGGAAAAAATGAATTAGTTAAATTAATTTAGTTAGTACTGACACTAGATTCATGTTAAATATTGTTGAAATTTTAAACTGACAATATCTTGTAGCTTTGCACTATTCAATGAGTGAGCACTGACTAAAAAGATGTTTTTCTCTCATCTTGATTCTCTTTTCCTTTTGCTCTGCCTTTTTTACTTACCTGAGTGAGACTCTATGAGAATTCTTAATAGCAAGAGTACCTCTATAGTATGAGTCTATACTACAATGTAATGGAATACACATTACAGCAAAGTTTTCGAACTATCTGTATAATGTTATTTATATTCCACAATTTCATTCATACACTCATTCAGAACATTGACTTTTGCTAAAAATTTTGCATATGGCTTGAGTACATTGGTATTATACTAATTATATAATTGTATATAAAGTCATTTGTGATGACAAGTGACATGATGACAAAGCTCAATTGCTAATGCAAAAATAGATCTGTTGGACTGATAAAGAGCAACACCCATAAAATAGACAAAACAATTCATTAATTTAGTAAGTTTAAGAAATTTTTAGGAAGTACCGTTAAGTTGAAGAAAGATCAAATGTCCTTGTCCTCTTAGTCTCCACATGTGTCACAATTTCTTGACCTTTAAGTATTTCTTATACAGAAGACGTAATAGAATAGAAAAAAGTGATAAAAGGGAAATTTTTATTAGTTGACCTCCACCAGAATTTTTATTGTAGAAGCTACTCTCTTCAAAGGTTTTATAGAAGAAAGTGTGTTCCAGAATATGAAAGGGAATCCCAAAAATGCGTCAGATTGATTTATTATATAGCATTGCTGGTGGCTCTCCTTTTTATTTTATTACGTTTTTTTACTTTCTTGATAAAATACTGACAATAAACAGCTCAGAGTAGCAATAGTAGAGTATTGCTCTTCTTCTTTTTCTTTACCTTGTTTTTCCTTCAAAAGCTCAAGAACAATTGAGCACAAGTTGCAAATCCGTAAATCCCTTTTATTTTCATAAACCACAATAATAGCAATTGAGATGACATGACAGACAGAGTAATCTTATTCAACATTCGCTTTCCTGTGGCGTCAGCTTTTGTCATGTCACAAATTGAATGAGTAATGAGGACAAACTCATCTTCTAAAATCTCAACAACATCTTCAAAATGCTCTTATTAGTTTATTACTATATACTTTCAGTTTCGAGTTGTCAAGTTCAAAAGTTCAAGTTTAACCATAATTTCATTGTAGAGATTAGTAAACCGTATATAATTAGAGGGCGATGATATAAATACAAATACTTCAAGTGTTTTATTTCTATTTTTGTGAAGAGTTTATTACATTAACAGGTCTATAATTTTTTAAGATGAAACCACAAAAGCCACATATTAGAGTCAAATGACATTCTGAGGTCAATGGCATTTTTTTATATTCCTAATGAAAAAATTTCTGGCTTTTTTGTCTCTTCTATTGTTGTCTCAAATATAAATTCATTTTTGTGACCTTATTGAGTTTATAACAAGTCATGTAGCAAATTCATGATCTCAATATATACTTTCAATTTCAATGAGGACGCTGCCACTAATTAAGAATTTTAAATAATCGAGACCTATGTGTGATTTGTATGAGCTAGGCTACATTACGAATTTTCACATCTAAGCGTCAATTACTTTAGTATAATAAGTACTTGTTTTATTTACACATTCATACATGAGTTTTTTAGATCTCACTAAAATACAAATAAGGTGAATAACCATTTGAACAATGTAGTAGCATCAAATCTCTTTAACATTCATCTGATTAAACAGTTGTTGGTCAAGACAGAAAATACTTAATGTCATATTTGATTGATTTACATAATATTTACTACCAGTCATTCTTACTCTTGTGTGACAAATCCAATGGTCCGTGTGTAATAGTGTATTGTATTTGTTGTAAGCTATGAAAATAATAATTGAGTTACACAATAGGTACTTTTGATCAATTTCAACCTTACCACAATCATAAGACATTATGATTATTATATGTAGAGTTACAAATTGTAACTGGTAACAAATAGAGATAATTTTTTTCATCACAGGACGTCATCACTAAAGTATTCTTTGAGATGAGTGATGAGTGAGTAGGTGACATGACAGGAATACGGAAGGAAACACACATTATGAAATCTTTTATTAAAGCTATAAATACATTGTCCAAACTCTTTTTAGTTTCATTGAGCTATTCAATATTAAAGTCATTGTAAGACTAATCCATTCACCACTTTAATCTTCTTTTCAACAAATGTTTTTGCCGTAAGGAAATACTTTTGATTATGCTGTAGTGTAACAAACAGACTTGTAAATAAATAGCTGAACATAAAAGGTAAGAATCGGATATGATGAAATATGATGATGACACATTGAAAGCTGAGCATCACAGCAGCTTTCAAATGTCCGGTTTTAGCTAGTAGCATTACATTAGGAATACAATTACATATTTACTGAAGAAACAATCAAAGTCATCTGCCACTTATAGATAATAAGATAATCTACTGTGTAATGAATTGAGCTAATAGCTTTTTACTTGTAGTTCACCAGTACAGATAATTAGACACACAATGACGAATCAATTAAATTCTAACTTCTAATGGCTCTAAAGAATGACATTTTTACAATCATATACTATGATATTAAAATGAGGTCAATAATTACTATAAGGAAGAGAGTTCTTAAATGATATTACGGTTCATTGAACCTTGTGTACTCAAATATTGTCAAGTTCAAAATGTTCCAAATTAGAAATTTACTTGTGGTTCAATTTTGTGCTATCTTTCTCTGCTTTTTACCAAATACTTCTTATTGTGCCAGAAAAAGTAGTTCAAAAAGTGAACTTTTAATAGGAGCCTTCAATCTACATAATTTTGGTTTACCAAAACTTGAAAAGAAAGCAGATGGAGTGAAAAGAATCATTAACATTTTGAAACGCTATGATATTGTAAGCTTATCAGAACTAGCAGATAAAACAGAGTCTGCATTACCAAAATTAGTTGATAAACTCAATAGAAATTCTTCTTCCCATTACGAATACGTAGTGTCTAAACGTGTAGGACGTAAGAATAATAAAGAGCAATATGCAATATTGTACAAAGACAATTTAGGAATTGAAATCAAGAATGAACTAACATTTGATGATGAACCATATGGAGATCCATTTGAAAGAGAACCATACATTGTTCATTTAAAAGTGAATGGGTCACCTCAAGAATTTGCTATTGTTTCAATTCATACAAAACCAACTGATGCAGTAGAAGAAATTGATGCTTTGACTGATGTTGCAGAATGGATTGAAGCTAATTTGAAAGTTAAAGATATTGTAATAATTGGTGATTTTAATGCTGGATGTTCTTATGTAACAAAAAGGAAATGGTCTGATATAAGATTGAGACAAGAGAAAAAGAAATATAATTGGCTCATTGGTGATAATGAAGATACAACATCTGGACCAAGTCATTGTGCTTATGATAGAATTGTTGTATCAGGGAATCGTATGAAAAAGTCAATTGTTCCAGATTCAGCAGCAGTATTTAAATATGATAAGGCTTTTGGACTCAAGGATAAGAAAGCAATTAATCGTGTATCTGATCATTATCCAATAGAAATTTGCAATCTATACTTAATTATTTTTATTTATTTATTTTTAAGACATTGCTGTTTTTAGTTAAATGTTTTCATTTAGCCAGTTTGTAATTGGTTCATAATTGTTTTGCATCCATAATATATTTTGGTAAATTGTATTCAATGAAGTTGCCAATGATTGTTGTACTGACTCAAGTTCTGTTCGATATTGGTCAATAAATTCTTGTACTTGAAATAATTGGTCATCGGTATTAAAATAAGTAGCCAGTGTAGAAATCAGTCTGGATGCATAAGTAGGACCATGCATACTTAAAGTATCATGAAATCTGTCACGAAGAAAATTCCATGCCATTTCTCTTCCAAGACTATTAGCAGCAACACTTTGAGATATTGAAATAGCATCTTCAGATTCAGGTATTGATGTAGATTCCAAAGTTACGTTAAGTAGCATTTCAAGTACAAGAGAGTCAGTAGCGCAGCCCAAAGCATTACGGNGTAGATTCCAAAGTTACGTTAAGTAGCATTTCAAGTACAAGAGAGTCAGTAGCGCAGCCCAAAGCATTACGGATTTGATTTTTAGATGTTACAAAAGTTTCTGTGACAAACTGGAGTATAGCGAATTGAAAGAATTCTGCCGAATTATTAGCTATTGCCGCACAATGAATTACTGGACGAATGTCTAATGGAATTCTAATATATACAATATTGTTATAATTTTTGAATTTTTTGAGTACATGAGATATTAACTTACGGATTGACTGAAGGATGAGTCAACCATTGTCTATACAATGCTACAGCATAATCAACGCATTCTTGTTGTTGAAAACTGCATGACCAGTCTAATAATTGTGCTCTGAAAATTACAGGACTTCCTTTCTGTCCAAATGGTTGTTCATAACCAAGAAAATTTGAAAGTGGACCATGTAATTTTGGTTTGAGATAGGACTATAGAAAAATGTATATCCTGTTAATTAAATTTACAGTACTTGATAAAAAAGATTAATAACATACGCCAAGCAATGACGATGATGCAGCAGTGGAACTTAGCATTTGCAATGGCTTTCTTAAATGAGTTAAAACAGGAATCCAAGCAATATGCTCCGTTTCTTTATCCAGATATCTAGTACAGTTCATAGCTTCTTCAATTGTAGCATAATCTAATGAAGATAATTAACATAAAAAATGGAAGATTTTAAAAGTAAAAATTCCATGTACCTTCCTCAAAAAATGTAAAGTAGTCATCAAGCAATTGACTTCTACTTTCTGCACTAAAAACTTGATGATTCTCTGCTAA
Organism: Oncopodura yosiiana; assembly: GCA_009869805.1. Taxonomy (NCBI): domain Eukaryota; kingdom Metazoa; phylum Arthropoda; class Collembola; order Entomobryomorpha; family Oncopoduridae; genus Oncopodura; species Oncopodura yosiiana. The sequence goes on from VCNE01001959.1 coordinate 14,572, forward strand.
TTGATTTTGTAGTAGGGCTAAGAGATTAGTAGCATATAAAACTCTATAATATCCTGAAGAAGATCCAGCATTGAAAA
>VCNE01001960.1:0-14222 GCA_009869805.1 Oncopodura yosiiana
ATTGACACAAAATTATCTTCATCTTTCATTTTTAGCTTAGTTACTATTTATTTTTACTAATACTAATAAAATTAAAATATACGTACCATGGGGTTCCCACCAACGTGAAAGTATAGAGCGAGTCTGATCTCCGTAAATTCTAAACATTATATAATTTCAAAAAACAAAAATTTTTTAGTTTTTGTCTGTATTTTTATACCGGCTTAAGAACAAACCACAGTATCTGACTTTTGTGAGTTGCAAACAGATACTAAAAAGTTAGAAAAAGATTCTCTACACACAAAAAAATAGTATGACTGCATAATAAGATGCATAATGCACATACATATGTATACATAGTTGAAGAGTAGTATAGATAAGTAATGTAACTGCACTGCGTCTATTTTTAACTAGTTTTTTACACTTTAACAAAAAAAAACTAAGTATTAGTAAGAAAGAGTTGACTTACTTGTCACGTCGAATAGTCATCTCAGCTAGTAAACTTCTCCACCTGTATCCAATAGCCTCAATTTTCTTTGTAGAGTCATCATATGCAGGGCTTAACCTCGACTTTTTGCTCATTAGTAACATCACACTTCGATGTCTTTTACTTATTTCACTTTCCATTTCTTTTAATTTAATTTTTCCTTCTTCTGGTGTTAAACCTTCAGCTTCTTTCCATTCTTTCATATATGAATCCATTTTATCTAACCAAGAGTCTAATTCCAAAATATCAGATTGTGGTCTAGACATAAGTTGAAGTACAGGACTTGGTGACTTGCTACTACTTGGAGATGATCTCATAAGAATTTGACCAATAGTAATATTAATTGTTGACCATTCATCTAATAATTTTTGTACTACACGTCTAACTTGCTCTTCACTTGATGTAGATGAAGAGAAGATTGGACCATCAAGTAATTTTTCTTGTTCTAAAATTTTAGGACTTAGAGTATCCATTTTTTGTTTAATAGAATATACATCTTCTTCAGATGAGCCTAGACTTCGAGATAACGAGGCTACTTGTTCTCTTAATTTATTTACTTTCATAATGAGATCAGGTTGAAATACATCTTTTACTTTTGGCTGTGCTAGTGGCTGAATTGGTTTTGGCTTCACAATTGGTGGACATTCTTCTTCTTTAGTCTTTTGAATTAAAGGTTTAAATATATTATCAATTTGTTCCCAATTTTTTACTAATTTCTCAAATTCTTCTGATGTTGAATGAATATTATGACGTTTTTCTAATTCATTAATTTTTCTTCTTAAAGATGACATTTGATTTGATTTCTTTTGATAATCTTTAATTTGTCCTTTTCTATCTCCAGTACCATTTGAAAGCATATCATTAGTCCAATTCTCTAATTCTTGTACTAATCCTTGGCATTCTATTTGACTTGCTTCAAGCCTTAAGGCTACTAATTTTTGATTTTCAGCTCGTGATTTTAATGTTAACCATTCACCTCGAAGTAAATCAAGTGCTGCTCTAATACTATTAGCTTGAACAATATCAACTTTACTAATTTTAAATACTAAAGAATCTCCTTTACTTATAGTTAATGCTATATCTGGCTCACATCTAGCCAATTCCATTTCTAATGCATCAACTCGCTTTCTAGGATCACCATCTTTTTCAATTTCTTCAAGTTTCTTTGCCATTCTTGACATTGTTTGAGAAATGAGTTTACCTTCTGTCTCAAAGTTGGCCAAATTTTGATCTTTATCTTTATCTTTAGAAAAAGATTTGGCAAGTTTCTCAAAACCAGAGAGTGACTCTTCAAACTCTTTATCTTGATCTGTTGTTGTAGTTGGTGTTGACATTGAGACATCTTCTTCTTCTTGTAATACACCGGCAGTTAACGCCTATATATCATCACCATTACAAATCAAATATATAATTTTTAAAAGTTTTTTTTTTTAAAATAAGAACAAAATCCGTTCTCTTCAAAAAATTGATACAACTCACAATAAACTCTTTCCTAAGTTCAACTACTTTTTTTCTAATAACTCATCTACTTTAAAAAAATATTTTTGTCAAGACTTTATCAATACCAAATTCCAACGGGGGCAGGGAGAGCAAAAAAAAAAAACATTCTTCTAAAAAATTCAACTAATGACAACTATAAATGATTTTAATTCTTATATATGTGTTTCATTGCGTGTGTTTGTGTAATGTGTTTTTCTTTGAAATTAAATATGTGTCATATATCATCATGCATCTAAATATTAATTGAAGCACACAAAGCATTTAATAATAATAATAAACTAGTTTTTAAAAAGCAGATAGAGGAGTTTTATATAAATATAGTACCATCACAGAATGTTAGTTACATAGGATAGAAAGAGATAGAGAATTAATAAACGCAACCAAAATTTAAAAAAAAAGAAGAAACTAAAGAAATTGAAAAGAAGCTTTTTATATTAACCTTCGGCTTATACCGAGCTCTTGATGGTTGTTGTTGCGGTCGAGATTGTTGCCCTTTAAAAATAGCACTACATACTACTATTATTGCGATGCTGTTGTGTGGTGAGATTTGTTGGAATGTCTTTGTTATTTTTATTTGGTGGAACGACAGGAACTTTAATAATGGTGACATGATCTCCTCCCCCTCGAGACGTAGATGAAGAAGTAATATTACTTTTCATTCCTAGCTTTGGTTGCATTCTTAATATTCCTTGAACTACTTCATTAGACATAATTTCTACTATTTTCACATTGCCTTCCGAAGAAGTTACTTTGACTCGACCTTTTGAGCATTTACTGTCTTTGCTTACCGTTGTTGTTGCTGCTAAAGATGATGGAGGCTGCTGCTGCTGCTGTTGTTGTTGTTGGGTTTGTTTCGTTGTGGTAATGATAACTTCTGTTTGTTGTTGTTGTGATGTAGGAATAATAGGAACCGATTTCGACTTCCTTTCATGAGGATGTAAAGCTACAGGAGCAACGACAGTAGAAGCTTCAGAAATTGTTGTTGTAATAGACAAATCTTCATCTTCAGTATTGACATCATCTTCTTTTCTTGCTTTCTTTATAACAGGAATTAATTCTTCTTCTTCATCTCCTTCTTCTTCACGAATAATATTCTCATACGGAATTGTCATTTGTTGTTGTGATGATGGTGTTGTCATTTCATCATCATCAAAATCAAATGCTGGATTACAAATTCCACTAGTAGAATATTTAGCTTCGGATGAAACAGAGATGGGTGGTGGTGTTGATTTCAGTGAGTCTGCATTTTCTTCATCATCATCAATGACTATACATGAACTTAAATTCTTTTTTTTGATAAGACGACAAAAAGTGATAGAAAAAATAAAAATAAAAAAATGAACTAGAGATATATGACATTTAGATTTTTTTAGATGAATTATGTGATTAGTCACGTAGCATATAGCGCTTATAAAAATATATTGAGAAATGTTTGTGTGTAATATTATTTTGTTAGATTGATGTGTTAATTTATTTGTAAAATAAAAGTTGTATATTACCTGTAATTGATTTCCAATTGCTTCCAGTCGATGACTTAATTTAGATAAAGTAAGATTTTCTGGATTTTCAACACTAAATGGATTACCTCTAGCAATAATCAAGTCTATTGTCTCATCTCTTAAAGAATCTAGCCTATCACTTTTATCTGTCAAGTCTTCATTCAGAGATTGTAATTCAATAATTTCTTCATCACTAAATCTCATTTCTTCACTTGTCATTTTTGATAAAAATACTTCTGCCTTACTTAACCATTCTTCTAAATCTGAGACACATGATGCTTGTCTTTGCTCCATATCTTTAATTGATTCTAATCCCAAGTTTGCTTTGTGTTTATCAACAAGTTGATGGCTGACAAGATTCCATTTCTCAAGAATAAGAGTACGACAGTTCTTTTAAAGAGTCAAGAAGTACTGGATCAACAAGTTTAAGAAAATTGTCATAATTGGAATTGAAATCTTCAATAATTTTTGTCCAACGTGGTAGCTGTTCTAAAGATGTCTGTAAAAGAAAAAAGTATTATAATTTTAGTTTAAATTGTAATCTTCATCAAGGGGAAATGTACTCACCGAAATAAATTATAGAGTTAAAATGTAAGCATTATTAAAGATTAAGAAGAGAAAGTTTTTGAAGAGTAGTAAAGAGAAACATTTTAGAATAATTGCAAAACACTTACTCTATAGAATCCTGTATCTCCTTCTCCATTCATTTGAGTCTCACTTTGCTGCAACCATATTTCAAGAGAGCTCATTTGGTCATTCATTTGTGTAGAAATTGTTAATCCTTTTTCTAATTGGTTTCTAATACTTGCAATTTGCATTCCTAATTTATTATATAGAGCTTTCATGCTATCTAATTCTGAACCAAGTTTCTGAGCATCAATTGCTGAAGATTCATCTTGTCCTTTTAGTTTCTCTTCAACTTGTCTTCTTCCTTCTTTAAGACAGGACTCAACTTCCTTCTTTAGAGATGAGAGGACACTATATTCTTTCTGTTAAGATATTAGACATGGTATAAGAATTTATAACTAAAAAAACTAATATTGTAATATTGTCAACTCTTACAGTGCAATGATGTAATTGCCCTTGAATTGATTCTGGATCATCAGATGAAAGTTCCAGAAAGCACAATGTTTGCTCAACTTGTCTCAAAGCTCGCCATATCTTTTCGATTTTTGATAGTAACTTAGATTCAGGAGGAGGTGATGAAAATTTTGTAAATTTAGATTGTACATCATTAAATCTTGTCTGTAGTAACTCTCTTTGCTCTTCAAGTCTAGCTGCAGCCTCAAGTTTACCAGCTTTTCTATAGATTTCAACTTGTAAAGCCATTTTGTTCAAAATCTTTTCTTGATTGACCAATTCGTCAGATAATTGCTGCAAAGTAATTAACATGTTAAATTTTTTAAAAAAAATTGCAATAATATAATATGTAAGAACAACAAATCAAAAACAATTATTAGTTCAACTCCAAAGAACATTTAAAAAATTATTAGTGTATATAAATACCTGAATATCATTAGGTAAATCTTCAGCAGTTAAGTCATGTTCAAGTCTAGTACTCAAAATGTTATCCGAACACTCTAAACCTTCGTATAATAGTTGAATATCTGCTTCCCAAACTGAGGCTTCTGTCATTTCAGTTTCCAATTCTTTTTTACGTTCATCAGCCTTTTTGTAAGTAGTTTAGTAATATTAATTCATTATTATTAGTTTTCTCACACAACAAAAACAACAACAACTTTAATTTATTAAATAAAAAAGACTTTCTTACCCGTTGTCTTAATAATGTCCATCGAGATGTGACCGAAGTAACATCAGCTTGAATGCTAGGTACCAATATTCCATTTTGTATTAGTTGACGACCAATATCTTGTAATTTACTTAGTTGTGCTTCCTGTTGAACTCCAGTATATTGTTCAATATCCTGTTATATAATAAATTCATTGATCATGATGACATCATCAGAGAAAAGAGAGTTTCTTTTACATAAATAAATAAACTTACATCTAAATCTTCACTTAGCTCTTCCATATCAGCAGCGGCTGTAATAGGCTTTTTTAGCTTTCGTTCTAGTCGATCCAAGCAATCCATATTTTGTGCACAAATAGCTGTGTAATGTTTATAATAAACATGTCAATCAAAGGAAAAGTAGACATGTAAAATGCTATATTTATATATTATAACATACTTCTAAATTCTCCATATAAATAGCTAGCTTCTTTTAACACTTGACAATTTTTATCAATTAAACCAGTAGTTTCATTCCAACGTGCATTTAGTTGAGTAAAATTTTTGGCTAATTCTTGAATAGTTTGTGACCTTCTGCCACTTGTGTCATCTTTACATTGAGCTTTGAAATGTTTTAAATGTTTCACATCAATTAAGAATTATGGACTCTAGCCAAAAGAAAAATGTAGACATTTATAATATATATACTTACTCTGATGTAATAGTAGCAATTCGTTTCCCTTGTCATTAAGAACTCGAAAGGAATCTTCTTTTTTGTCAACTCTATCTTTCAAAGCAATAAATTTTCTTGACAATCTCGCCAAATCAGATGGACTTGAAATATTTGTAACAACTTTTGGTGCATCTTTACTCAATACACTTAGCCACTCACTTATTTCACCAATACCTTTTAAAACTGTTGAACTTTTATCAAATGCTTCTTTTAATAATCCATTTTGCTCTTTAGCTTTTCTTGTTGTTTCATTCCAATGTGTTGTTAATTTAAATATTCTTGCTTTAAGCATTGGTCCTACAGACTCATCAGCACTTAATAATAAAGTTTTTCCAGTTGAGTTTAAACTTGTAAATTTAGGTGTTAGAGTTGCTACATCATCTTGTAATGCATTACTTTGCTCTAATTGTGCTTCCAATATTTCTACATCACCAACAGCAGGTGTTTCAGCACATACAAAAACATCTACTTCTTCTAACCATTGCTCTAATCCTGACATTTCAGCTTGCCATTGCTCTAATTTAGTAATTAGTTTATTCAATGTTGTAGCTCTATCTTCAAGTAATGTTGATATTTCTGTATAACGAGTTTTAAGTTCTTCCAACTCACTTGTTGCAGAACTACTACTACTAATAGCTTCTAAATTCTTTTCATGATTTTTAGCATCTTGAACTAATTCATCAAGTTTTTTATATCGTTCTTTCATTGAATTCAAATCAGTTAATTTTTTATTTGGGTCATCTTTAGAAAATGATGAAGATGAATTATTTGTTGTAGAAGATTCTGTTAAATCTTGTTCATCTTGTGTAAGAAGAAATGATTCAGTAGCATTAAGCCATGATTGAATAATTTGAGATGATTCTGTATGTTTTTCTTCTAATGTTAATGAATTCATATCTTCTAAATGAGTAAGTCTTGAAGTAAGTTTATCAACTATTTGAGTCCATTTATCAAAAAAGGAATCAATTTCTTTTGCAACTGATTCTTCCATTTTCTCATTGCCTTTTAGTGCTTCAGCTTTGGCCTTTATTTTATTGACACGTGCTCCATGTGATAGAATCATCTTTTTCTTAACACGGCACTGTTCCAACAAACGACGACCTTCTTGGCTGATGGGACTTAGATCAGATTGAGTATCTGTTAGCCATTTTTCATAAGCCTACATATAAAAAACAGAAACAGATGTGTTAAAAAAATTGCTATGATGTTTATATGGATTTAAGAAGGTGACAGAATGATAAATTGAAGAGATTAATTAAAAGTTAAAGTAGGCGTTTATACATTATAAAGTCAAAATAAGTCATTCTTTCTTACCCCTAGTATTCCTATCATAGAGTTGATTTCATGTTGTAATTGTTTTTTAGCTAGCAAGTAGTCTATAAGTAATTTCCTTTGAGTTAGAGCTTCCTTGACTTGTTTCCACTTGCTCTCTAAGGTTGACATTTGATCTTCTATCTCTTTAGTATCTTGTGATTCCATTTTCATATAGCGAATTAATTCTCCACTATCTCTTACAGCTTGGTCATAAGTCTCACAATGAGCTGTCAATTCTGTTTCCAAATCCTCCCACAATATCAACTGTTCATCCACTGACAACTCATCAAATGTACAACTTGTTTCTTTCTTTCCATTTCCAACAAGTGTCTCAGTTCTAAGAATCCACTCATTGACTTTTCCATATGTATTTTCCCATTCATTCATTATTTTGGTTCTTTTGGCTTTAGGGAAGTCCTGTTAAGAATAATTTGAGTAATTAGTAAAGTTTTCTTAAAATTTTCTTAGTTTTATACAAAATAAATACCTGACTGCTTATATGCCATTGCAACAATATCAACAAAATCAACTGAAGGTGGATTGTTAGTTTGTGTCACACCATATTTTGTTATCTAATTAATTAATGGAATACAAAACACACACGTCACACAAAAATTGTTAGAAAATACATTTAGTAAACGTTATTAAAAATCTCACCCTTTGACTTTGTGCTTCCATAATTTGACTTAATGCTTCCCATCTATCTTGTAAAGCCTCAATATTTTCTAGGAACTTTCCACCGACATCAGCAGGAACTATAGACTTACTACTACTACTTGATTCTCCAGTATCAGTATCACCTTCTAATAATTTAGATGCTTCTCCTTGTAATTTAGCAATTTCATTCATTTTCTCTTCCATTTCAGCTTGAAGAAGTTGTAACTTTTCATATCTTTCCATCAAATCACCACTTTCACCACTACCATTACCACCACTAGCTTCAACTTCTTTTAGTTTTTTTTCTAACCCTTTTAACCACTCTTCTAATTGACCATATTTTTCAAGATAAACTGGCACTACTTGTCTTACACGACTTAATTTTTCACCTCTTTTTTCTGTCCATGAACAAATATGACTCCAACGCTCAGATAAAGCTGCCAATTGGTCTTCCATTGTAGCATAATTTTCATTCTCTGGACTATTTTCATCAACAACTACAACTAAATTTGAAAAACTAACAACTCTTTCTTGTTGTTTAAGTATATCTTCATGTAATACTTGTTGTGATTTGAGTTGTTCTTCTAATGTAGATAAATCATGCATTGCTGGTGGATCCATTTTACTTATACGATCTTCAGTTTGAGTTAAAAATTCTTTCAATGCTTCCAATTCTGCAAGTTGTTTAGTCATTAGCACCTCATGTATTTTATTTTGTCTATCCATTGCTTTTAATCTCAAATCTTCCCATTTATCATTTAATAATTTCATTTGAACTCTAACTTCTTCAATTTCAGATGCTGGAAGTTTAGCTTCTTGTAATAATTTTGAGCCTTCTTGTAAAACTTCACCAACATCACCTTGATGCTCTGTTAATGACAACATAAATTTTTCATGTTCTTGAAATTGAGTTTTAACAACGTTCAAATCATCAGAAACAGCATCAGCAGTAGTAATACGATCATCAGCTATTAATAACCAACTTAGTACTTCTTCTACTAATCCTTGATAACTTGTCAATTCTACACTTGGTCCTTTAGAAGCTTCTTCTTCAAGTCTAGCAGTCTCTATAGCTTCTTCTAATGAAGCTGTTGATGGTAAAGGTGGTGGTTCTATACCACTACGAGCTAATGCTTGGAATAATAGTAAAATATACATCATTAGACATTTTTTATCTGGGCATGATGTATTGACATCTTCGGGATCAAGTAGCCTCTCTATTCCTAAAGCATCTTTTGCTGCTTTGAATGCTATATCAAGTCTTTCATTTGGATCTGATTTTGATGCGACAGTTGCAAAATCAATTACTTCTGGTCTCCAGCCTGAAAGAAATAAAAATGAGTTATATTAAAGACTTCAAGTAGATATATTTCTTGTGCCACAATATGTTACTTACGATGTATAAGTGCTGTAAAAGCTAATCCGTCAGACCATGATGTTGTCAAATTTTTAATGTCAACTCCTGGAACCATAAAAAAATATTAAAACATCATTCAAAAAATAACTTGCGTATTCATACACTTTATTCTATCTATTAATCTTCTTGGTTATAGAATAATAACAAATTAAATATATTATGACTAACCTGGATATGGTTTTGTATGTTGTTGACACCATGCTAGTAAAGCTTTTTCTAAATTAGATTGATGCATTGAACTCATCAATTCTTTCATAATGTCATTCACCTAAAAAATATTAAAATAATTTCATTTGAGAACAACTATCTAAAAAGAGTAGACAGCTTTCTAGCTATATAAATACCACAACCTGCCAATGTAAAAAAAATAACATCGTATCTGCCAGTGAAGGTTTTTTTATTATAACTACAAAACAAAACTAATGATATACATAAGTAATAATAATGACAGTTTTTTTATTATAACTACAAAACAAAACTAATGATATACATAAGTAATAATAATGACAAATCAAATAATAGTAAATAATCCATTGAGATAATCACTGATCATATTAGAATTTTTTCTTCTTGAGCAACTTGTCAATCTCTTTCTCATAACTTCTCTTTGAAGTAGAAGGTTGCTGCTCATCTACTTCCATAGTGTCTTGTTCAAATATTCCATCATATTCTGCTGCGGCAGCTAAGAAAAATAAAAATAGGCATTGTTCAAGTTCATTGTAAAAATATTTTTGTTGTTTAAATATTAAAATTATACCTTCTGGATGAATAATAGGATCAATTGAGCCATCCCATCCATGAATAGAATTTAATCCACCAACTTTAGGATTAGTAGTATAGTACTCTCTGGTCAGTTCTCCTTCTCGTTTTTTCAAAATATTGACATCCTCAGACGTAGAAATAATTGTAAATATCATGTCTGAACGAGTATGGCGAGGTTGAGAGAAATGTTCTTGTAACAATGTCACTTTTTCTCCATCAGGACGAGGTTCGCCAAATCTCATGCGATCGCTTCCTCTCCTATCATAAAATGTTTTTGTTGTATACCCAAAATAATGGACAGGATGAATTCTGCAGCCAATATGGTAAATGATCATTTTTGATTTGCAGTCATAGCGGCCTTCTACTTTGAGTTTCTTTCCATTTATATCAATTTCTGGTACTTTAGAAGGGAAATGTAGAATCTCACAATTTCTTTTGTCACAGGCAAAAGTTCCATTTGTCAAATATGAAGTTGCTCCAAATTCATTAATTAATTTCTTGAGTTCTAAAAAGAAAAGAAAAATATTATGAGTCTATTTTTTTTAAATATTACATTTGGCTTACTGTATAGTGACTGAGTCCTAGTATTGACGTCATGATAATTATCTGGAGGAACTGAATTAATTTCACGAGGTTTGATTTTTCTTAGAATAAAGTCATACATATCGACATCAGAATTTCCTACAGTGATTCTTTCAGCATGGGAAAAATCAATCTCTATTCCTAAAATTCTGGATGCTAAAAGAACATGGAATACATGACCCATGGGAGCTATTGCTAATCCATTATTGCTGACCTTCATTTCTTTCTTCTTGCGATCACTCAAGAAATCTTGCATTTCTTTACAAAAGGAAGGAGATGAGCAACTGCTACCACCATGCACGAGATTACTTTTTCTTTCCCAATTTCCAGTAGTATCTTTCAATAAATAAAATTATATAATATAGTCTTTCAATTAAAATTAAGTAGTAATAAGTAAAGTACCTAATTTATACGTTATATTTGGTTCTGGATATTCTTTTTTGCTGTTTGATGTTAGTTCTTTAACTTTTCTTTCTCTGCCATCATTAATAGCATCCATTAAAAGAGCAATTCCAGATTCTTTAATGTCGTAGAGCCTTTTGTATGGATCACCAGCTTGTCTTTTAACAGTAATGTCATAAATAGAATTTTTGACACTGTATTCAATATTTAATGGTGGAAGCAACGAGATCTGATCTTGAATTTTTAATAATTGACGAACAATGTGCAAAACTTGTGCTTTATTTGCTATTTCTCCACGCTTAAAAACAGCTTCTTCACTTCCGAAGACAAATTCATTCAATTCTTCACAAATTGGGCTAGCAAGGCATTCTCCCTTTCTAGCTTTGATGACACACTTGTACTCATCTAAAATATAAAATAGAATTTGTCACAATTTTAAATATAAAAACTCACATTATAATATGACATACTTTGTTCAATATCAATATCTAATGCTGAATCAACAAGTTGCGTTTCCATTTCATTATTACTTTTCTTCTCTTTCTTAATTCTAATTGGAGTTGACGCAATATGTGGCTGGAAGTCTCTATCAGACTGTCACAAAATAAATGTTAGATTAGATATTATTATTTTAGAATCACATATATAAAATACCTCAATTGAAAATTCGTCTTCATCCACACATTCTTCATAATCTAGACTTTTGGTCGAATTTGTCTTCAAATTCTCAATGAAGCATCCAACAATTTCAAGTTCAGATGAGGAACAAGAAGCTAAAATATAACAAATTGTTTCAGTCTTGTCTTCAGATTGAAGTTGATCAAACCAATTGACAACTGTATCTTTACTGTCCATTTTGTTAAAGTAATTACTAACTTTAGTCAACTTGAAAGAAAAAGAAGTTCAACAACGTCAAATAAAATCTTTGTGAATGAATTAAAACCGCGTGAAGTCAAATGTGGCGCTCGTTGGGCTGACAATGTCAGCCTGACATATATTATTTTGTTCCTGAGCCCAGATTTTATCAAACCGTCATGTACTAAAAAAGCAAAATGGGACAATGCCATTGTCACAATGGGAGTAGGAAGGTTAATTAAATTAACATCGTACCTGCCAGTGGCAGAATATCGTCCAGCTTAAAGCCAATGTAATTTTTGCATTGCCGTCAACAATGTCATTATTAGAAATATTGACAAGACGAACATTTTGTTCTTTTAATACATCTAGAGCTCGACTGACATTGTTTAAATGATGTACTCTCATCCGACCTCTTTCTCGTCTCTGAAATTTAGTAATTTTTTAGAATTTAAAATTTACAGACACTAAGTTTAAGATTTTTTTTGTCTTAATTACATATTGCTTATTTGTCAAAACTTCTAAAAGTGCTAAAAGTTTAGTTCCATCACGTAAATCATAAAACATATCTTTAATTGGTGGTTGTTGTCCACGAGCATCAGCATGTTGACTTAACATGGAATTTATCCATTTTCCAAATGTCTTACGCTGGACATCTTCTCGCTCATCTGTATAATTATATATTATATTAAATTAAAGAAATTATAAAGATCCGGCAAAAGTCGGCATCAACTAAAATAGTCATTAAATTCATTAAATAATAATAAAAAAAATCAACTAAATATAAAACTAAAAAGAAAATACCATAATCTAGATTAATTGGTGGTGGTAGATCTTGATGTGACAATTCATCATCCATTGTCAATTATCATTAAGTGAATTATTATGGCACATAATGTGATAAACTACTAATAACTAAAACTTAATTCAAACAGAACTAGCTTTAAAAAACTTGGTAAATACCGCAAATGTAAATATATACTCATTCAACAGGTGTGTGTGTGATATTATAGTGGTGATGAAAATGAAGAGCTAGCCAATGTAGTAAAATAATATATGAATTGTGAATTTATATATTGGGTGGGTGGTGGTAGCAGCCAAGAGCTTGGATGATTAGAATCATACTATACAACTCAAGTATACAAATGCCTAGCACACAACTTATACTAACATAGCGCACCCTTTTTTCTTCTCTGAAGAGATCTCTTGTTTGTAAATGGCTTGTCTAAAGTATTCATTGTGTATAATGAAAAGAAGAGTGTATACATATAATATATTCATTCATTTCCAAAGTGTCATATCTCATGTCGGAAGCTTTTGACATTTGGCTACACTACAACATAATCTACATGCCAATTTTGATATCTCATGTCAACATTTAACTACAGAGACAACCTAATTACTTTTTTTGCATCATGAATATGTCATGAACACGAGAAAAAAAATATTATTAAAAAAGACTCAATAAAAAAAATAATATATATTTCATATTGCATACATACAACAAACGTTACCTGACTCCTTCTCTTCTTTAGGTTTGGGTACAACACTTCTTTTAACAAATGCAGCCCTCATCATAGGTATCATGTCACTCCTCAATAATATTTTTCACAAATTAACTATATATACCAACTTTTAGTAAGTATATATGAATTTCGCACCCGGGATCCAACATTTTTTTTACTATTTACGTCTCTACATATTTGTGGGTATTTTTCATGAATCAACCGGAAGTTGTGTAAAACTTTTTGTGAGAAAATGTAATATAAAAAAAACTTTTGAAGGATGTATATGATTTGTTGTTCACTGCAGTGTATAATTATTGCAATATATTTTCGCAAATTAGTTTTATTTGAGTTTAAAACAGGTGTGGCAATGAAATGCTTCAGAGTTACAAAATGATAATATATTGCTGTTACTACTCAGAAGAAGAAGAAGAAGAAAGATATATTATATATATATTATATAGAGAAAAGAAAACTAGAGCCAAGAAAAGCACAATGGTACCAAACTACTATGATAAGCTTCACTAGGTCTCCATGAATCATGACATTATGTGTGTGTGGTTTAACTTGGTAAAGTATAGAATCTTCTATAACTATATAATGATGATGCTGCTAACTAAAAACTTAAAAAGTTGGATAGAAGAAGAAGAAGCTAATAATGTTTGCAAAGATATGTATGTAGATCAAACCCGTAATTACATTAGGGGGCTTTAGCGTTTTCGGGCGCTCACAAAAATTATGAGAGAGTTTAGTAAATACTGCGATAAGTTAGTGGATTATAGCGGGATTTAGCAATATGTTT
>VCNE01001961.1:0-16072 GCA_009869805.1 Oncopodura yosiiana
GCAGTAGTAGTGGTGGTCGTGATGTAAGCAGTTTTGTTGGAGACTGCTCAAATTCTTCGTTGACAACTAAATGTCTTATAAGGTAAGGAATTTTTTGACTAAAAATGTGACGTCCTTCAAGAAAACCTTGCCTTTTAAGTCTACGTTAAAATTTTTATGATAAAGTACTTTTGAGTGGAAACGTGTCAATTTAGATTCAGAAAAATACTCTACTTTTATAATATTAAATGTTTTTTTTGTATGCAGAGCTACTAATGGAACTTGTCTATCTTCACTTTATGGTGGACGAAGCAGATGCTCAGCAACAAAATTCGTGTCTCACTCATATATTGACAAAAATGGACAAAGTCACAATTTGGTTTCAACTTTGAGTTGTGGCTGCCAATGAATATTTAACCCACTCTATATACTACATCGTCGTCTCTCTTTATATATATATATATTTGTTTTCAAATTAAATTCAGTTTACATTCTTTACACATGCAAAATTAATTTACTCTCATCATCCTACACTTTATATACTATAGTTTTGTAGATGAAAGCATGAAGTGAAATGGAGATTGATGATAAGATGACGTGATTTTTTTAAGTCACGGAATATTTGTTAGATCCAAGTGTGCCTGATGTCATCAAGTTGTAAATTTGATTTTACTTTATTTGCTTTTATGTTAGATCCGGATTTCACACTTGATTTTATATTATAACACATATTACAATCTTTTATATTCTTTCACACCTTTTGTAAATACTTACGATATACATGTATATCACTTTATAATTTGTTGTCTCTTTTCCCTTTTATATGAAAAAAAATTGTTGATCATGTAACTTTATATGTACACTTATAGTACCTGATGATGATGAAAAAAGTTTTGGGGTGATGACAAGTGCTTGTAACAACAAGAACAAGTAGTAGGAATGTATTTAGAAAAAATTGGCCAACTTTACAATTATCCTGGCGCCACGTCTTTTTAGTGATTTATCAATCCTACTCAACTTACTACTACTTATATACACACACTTGATAGTTTTCCTTTATAAAAGTCTATAAGATACTTATTTACTTATTCAGTATTTTTGGCTTGTGGTGGCCGAATTTTTTTAAATCTGCTGTATGAGGCTCTCACTCTTGTCAAATGCAATCTTAGCATCCTCCTGAAAACATTTTGATTATGTTCTCTCCAATTTTTTATTCTAGTTTCTGTTTTCTAAAAGAAAATACTCTACAAATAATTATCACCTGTTAGAAGAGGAATAATAGTTATATCAATAATAATAAATAATTGAAATTGTGTATTAATTGTTTGTGCCATAGTTGACAATAAAAAAATGAAGTGTACGGGAAATTTCGAAATTTTATTCGGCTGCATTATTGTTGCATCTCTGTTATTGTTAACTAGTGCATCTACATCTAATGAAACTGGTGAAATTACTAATGACAATGTCACCTCATTTGTTATTCCAATTGTAAGCAATAATAATGCTACTGACATTGACAATTCAACAGAGGACTTGAGTAATAGCAGTGAAAAATGTAACAAATTCTGATTTAACTAGTGACAAAAATAAAAATGATGGTATAATAGTCAATTCCAGTTTAGACCTTTTGACTTTATTGTCACCATCAACTTTTGAGACATTAGCTCAATTAAATAGTGAAGATGACAACACTCATCAAGTTATTAGTGACGACATTAATGAAAATCATGATGATGATGAAGTAGTACCAACCAAAGGTATTCAAAGTATTAAAGAACGTGCTGTAAAAAATTTGAAGAGGGTAAGATGTTACAAAACTTGACCTCATTTCTCTACATTTATTTTTGGAATGTTTTGATGTTTTTATATATATGTATTTATATTTATTTATGTCATGCATGCTTAAGAATGTTGTTGACACTTTGTCATACACATACATATTAAACTCATTCATATATAATACACTATATAGATATTTGGACTAGAAGATTCTGAACGAGAGCATCCATCATCAGGCATTTCACCACCGGAATTCATGATAGATTTATATAACACAATTACAGACTCGTAAGTTTACATAGTATATTTTTATTTTTAGAAATGTGTGACAGTTGACGATTTCTATTTTAGTTATGGAGTGACAAGAGCAAAAAATCCATTTGGTGCACATGTTGTACGCTCATTTGTTGAACGTACACAAAGTTCAATTGGTGATTATTTCTATTTCAATATTTCTGGCTTGGAATCATCTGAGAAAATATTAGAAGCTGAATTACATGTTCATCGAATGCAAACACCTCATAATAATCTTCATCCTTCACTATATCTCACACCTTTCTATATTCTAAGTTTATACCAAGTGCTAGATCCTAAAAACTTGGCTGTTCCTGACCTTCATAAATTATTGGGTGAGAAAGACTTAAAAAGGAAACTAGCTAATTAAGATTAATTGCTTCTATTTTTTAAAAATTAGGAGTTCATTATGTACCAGCGCTTGGCCAAGGTTGGGAAGTTTTTAATGTTAAACAGGTAAAAAGAAGAATAAGAAAATAGTTAATTTACATAAAAATGGACATAAATATCACATAAATTTTACAGGCTATTTTGCAATGGGTTAAAGAAGAAATGCCCAATTATGGATTTTTGGTAGCAGCCACAAGCCTTGGTGGCGACAAAGTGCCAGTGAAATTCTCAAGACGTGGAGGAATGCTTGATAACAATAATAGCAAACAACCAATTCTTGTACTTTTCAATCAAGATGAGAATGTTGCACAAGTTGAAGAGAAAATTAAAGCCAGAACAGAAAATTCCTAAAGTAGACAACACTAATAATTCTTCTGTTGGTGGTGGAAATAGTACTGAATCTGAAGATTTGGCTATTCCTACATCTAGTAAGTTTTAATTTGATGTTAATAATAATTTTTAATTTAATGAGTCTTTATTTTGCAGGCCTAGAAAATCCTAGATTTCATCATGCTTTACTTTATCAAGATTCAATTCGTCATCCAAATTCTGTCAGTAGATTTAGATCACGTCGTTCTAAAAATCATACTGAGCCACATGTGCCAACTAATCAAAGTTTTAGTGAATGTAGTCGTCATGATTTGATTGTTAATTTTGGTAAGAGTTTTTGAACATTGAATTGATAACTCTCTTGACCTAAAATTGTTGTCTTTAACAGAGGCGATTGGTTGGTCTTCATGGATAATTTCTCCAAAAGGTTACAATGCATTCAGATGTGAAGGTGCTTGCTCATTTCCACTTGGTCAACAGATGAAACCTACAAATCATGCTACAGTACAATCAATAGTACACGAATTGAATTTATCACCAGGAATGAAACTACCATGTTGTGTTCCAAACACACTTCTTCCAATTTCTCTTTTGTACTATGATGATAATGACAACGTAGTATTGAAACAATATGTCGATATGGTCGCTGGCTCCTGTGGTTGTCACTAAAGAAAAAGAAATATATATAAGATCTCTCTATACACAGCATGCTTAATCGCAAAGTCACCTTCACACGTCGTCACAAAAAGAAATCGTCACCTAGAAAAATTCTGTAGAAAAATACAAAATGCATAAAAAACTGGATATGAATGTTTTACTTTGTGTGTATGTGTTGTATGCAATGATGATGATGTGCAATTTACAAATGGATACACAATGTATACTAATAAATTTCTAGTACTATATACTTTTATGATGATATGTATGTATTTTTCTGGAAATGTAGATGACTAAAAATGATAATACAAACTATATTATACAGATTAATGTGATAAATACATATTGAATCAAAAAAGAGTGAACTTTGCTATAATATATAATTTCACAATGCAATAGCACTATTTTGTATTGCATATATAAATTTTTAAATATGTATTTCAAAGTGCAAAGTTTATTATTTTTAAGACTATATAGAGAAATATGAGATGCACACGTGCAAATATTTTAGTCGTCAGCACATTTCCAAAATGAGAATTTAACAATACATTTCTCAAAGTGTTGTTGTTATCATTATACATTTTATTCATTTTAACATCCTTTCTTTATCACCGACATTCAACCTATCAACAAAAAAGCATAGAGAAATATTTAGCTTAGTTTATAAACTAAAAATAATTATATACATAAGGTTTTTTTTGCTAACGTAGGCAAATTTACATAAATAGATCAAGTTTTATCTCTGTACATATTAGATATTTAGAATTATTGTAATGTATGTATAGTCTTATGGTCATAAGAATTCTTGCTTTATTTCTTCCAAAAAAAATTTCCCATTTCCCTTTAAATATCACAATATCATGTTGCTTCTTTAAATACTACACTAATTATCATTTCATGTAGTTTATAACAACTTGTGTAATATCTCCTCTTAGGTTACATACTATATATACAAAAAGAAAAAAAAACCTATATAAACTTTTCCTATAAAGATCAAGATCTGTACTTCCGCTCGTTTCCTCATCACATCTTCTTCTGTGCAATACCAATAAATCTTAGATATTATCATCTATACATATAATTGAATTAAATTCAATTGCTAAAGACATTATCTTTCTATACATTATATCACATTTTCTATACAGAGCATATTTCTTATATTTCAAAAGAGACAAATTTACGCAACATTATATATCATGTATGTAGAGAGTGAACATTTTTGAACACGTCGGCTTAAATAAATGAGATAGGCAAATTATTACAATACTATATATTTGACTTGGACTGAATATAACAACTGAGAGAGATAGAGAGAGAGAGAGAAAAAGAATCTTCTAAAGCTAAAGCGAGAAAGAGTTGAGTCTGGTTACGATTAATTTACTAATTGAGTTGACATGAGACGATATAAATGACACATTCTCTTCTTATTCTTCCTTTACAAAACTAAATTGTCTAGACTTGCAGTTATATTATTACATTGGACAAATTTTGTTAACTAGTGACGTGAATCACTCGTTCAATATAATATGCGTGTGTGTGGGCTCTCTCTATTTCTGTCTATTACAGATGACACATGACACACATTTTCAACCAGCAAAGTGACAAGTTGACATATATGAGGAAGCACAGAGTGTATTAAAAAAGTAGTCTAGAAATTAAATTTGGTGTTCAATGACTTTGTTGGACCAGTGACAGTAGTATAGTATAGTATGGCAATGCTTTGATTATTATAGACAAGATTATTATGAAGAATTAAAGGAAACCAAAAGATTATTTGATTTTAGTTTTTTAAATTCTCTTCAGTAATTATTTATCATATTAGTTATGTTCACATCTCTCCTGTTCACTAGATACACTCAACTCTCATCATTATTTTAAAACAAGTACTTAACTTACTACATTATAGTTTTTTTAGGTAATATATAGCCTCTCCTCATTCTTGTATAAAACTTATATATATAATGTACTTTTTTTACACATTCTTAAAACTGATTTACAAAATTATATTTACAACACCATACTTTGATTGATTATATGATCACAGTAGTTTTTTTTATACACTCGCTCAAATCTCAATCTCAGGTTTTCAACCACCCATCATTTATACTGTTTTATAACATTCATATATATCATATTCTCCTCAAAATACAGTTTCATACATATGTGTCTCTGAGCTGGAACAAAATGTGGAGATCAGCGTATCAGAGTCAAATTATGCTTATTAATATTAACTTTTCTCTCTCAATCTTTTACCTTTATAATGTCACAGTCTAAATCACTTTTTTGTCTGTCGTCTCAACTTGCCTCATCTTTTTTCTATATTCCTATCTTACAAACTAGAAAAATAGCTTTTTTGTACTCTTGTCCCAGAAAACAACAATAATAATAATAAAAAAACAGAATTATACAGAGAGCCTTTAAAAACTTAAAAGTTTCTTTAGCTATAAAATCTACACTGTATATATCCTACTAAAATATAAGCAATTAAGACTGTGTGTATGTGTAAAAACAAGAACGAGTAGTGAACCGGTACAAATGACTTAATTGTATTTTATATATATATGTGCAAAAAAGTTAAAACAAGATATATATATATTGGACTGTGTGTGTTTGAATTTAACTCATATAATATTTTTAAATATTAAAATACAGAAATAAAAGAGAAATAAATGTGTGTATGTTTGTGTATACGAATTGATTATATTCTTACAAATCTATTTAAAATGGACTTAAGAGCATCCACATTTATCTACAACCATACCAGGTAGTACTGAGTAGACAATATTATGTGAACTATCAAAATACAACATGGAGATTGAACTCATTTTTCTAGCAGCACAACATGGTCCTCCAACTCCAGGAATTGCTTGTTGAACAATGTGATTATGTGGATACTTTTGTAAAAAGGCATATGGACACTCTCCAGCACAATAATTGGCTTCATACTTCTTTGGAGCAATGATCCAATCTCCCCATCCAAATTCAGCAAAGTCAACAGTAAGAGGATGACGACAACAACGAGTTTCTTGAGAATTTTCATTACAAGTAAGTCCAATGTTTCTTGTAGGTCTAGATTTACCAGCTTCAGCAACTTGGATCTCAGCAAATGGATATTGCTATACAGAAGAAAGAAAAGAGAGAAGAAAAAAAATTAGTAATTTGGTTATACATATATATATATCACATTCTTAGCCAACTCATTTCATGTCAATGTAGGTCAGAAGTGTCAAGATTATATTTCATTCATCTCTTAATTCATTTGCCCAAATGTCTAATGCATGAAAAATAAGTTGGCCAAGTCTCATAATCATTCTCAATTGCAAAAATATCTATATACTTACTCCTGCTTTGACATCCAATTCATTAGAGCTAACAACTGAAACTGTGGATGTTGGAACTCCATTGTAGTCAACGGCATCAATAACTAAAGCAATTTTTCTTGATGATCCAGGTGGAGTATTAACCATCCATTTACTAAGAACTGAGCGAATATCAAGTTGAATCCAACGAGTATGACTATGACGTGTTGGATGAGGTTCATTTCCAATTGGTCTTGCTAATGGTTTAAATGTTCTATAAAGTTAAACAAGAAAAATAAAATTAGTAAAACTATTCACTATCTAAAAACTTTTTTTTCAACACTTACCCTTGGTCAATCATGACAGGTGATTCAGTAGGTCTTGGATTAAAATATTCCATGAGACGAATATTAAAGTTATTTCCACTAGTTCTATCTTGGCCAGGAAGATAAGTGATTTTGACTTGGAGATGAAGAATAGCACTTTCAATTCTCATATTACTTAATTTGTCTGAGAAAGTAAAGTAATGAGCAGCTCTAGTTGTGTCTTTGGTAGTTTTAACTGGTTCTGTAATATAAAAAGTTAATAATAGATGATTAGTTTTATCATTAGACGACTGGTATATGTATAGCATGTGTACTCATATGTGTGTGTATATATTTTTTTGAGCAAATAAATCAATTGTTAGTACTTCTAACTAAAAGACTTCTCTCTTTCTATACTGAGCTAAATAATGATGAGAGTTGTTGAATTGTGTGATTAATGATGGATATGACCCCGAATATTTATGATATAGCATGCG
This sequence comes from Oncopodura yosiiana, assembly GCA_009869805.1. Lineage (NCBI taxonomy): Eukaryota > Metazoa > Arthropoda > Collembola > Entomobryomorpha > Oncopoduridae > Oncopodura > Oncopodura yosiiana. Next base: position 7,531 of record VCNE01001961.1, read on the forward strand.
TGAAACATGTGGCCATGATCTTTGCTTGGTTACTAAACTTTTATAACACTTGGACAGCAGTTGTTGTAATCTAGTCACTATGTACATTTTCATGAACTAAACTTTTGAAAAAAATGCTATCTCTGACTGTTACAGAGTCTACTGTTAGTTTGTTATAATAATCTTCTATCTTTATAATAAATGTCTGTGTGTCTGACTATTTGGAAAACCAACACAGTAAAAGAGCAAGTGATGATGATGATATGATGACATAAAATTCAATTGTCGTCAACTGTCCATCTTCATATGAAAGATATTTTTAGCACATATTCAACTTGTTGGATTTAGGTGCATAATAATAATAAAAATCTAGCCTAGTCTGGACAATACGAAGAAATGTGATTTGCAATCTCTGAGAGGTGAAGAGTGATAAATCAACATGTTATGCAAACAAACGTAATAGTTAGTAATTGAGCAATTTGTTCAAAAAGATATTCTTTTCCGTATATATCTATATGTACTCATATCTAACTCAGGTCAAACTGTCGTCTTCAAATGTTTACGTCTTTACATATATATTTAAACCGGGTATATAGTTGTTGGCTAATTTTTTTTTCATAAAGAAGAAATATACATAGCATTACACATTTTTTTGTAAGATTATATGTAATAGTATAGAAAGACTTGTGTCTCCAATTTCATTTCATTCAGAGCTTACTAAACTTATCTCTCTACTACTTAACTATGCACCCATATATATAGTCTAATAATATCACTTTTATCACATTGGGGCAGAGTGAGATACGACATAAATATCATTATTTTGTATCGAAAGTTATTAAATACTAAGTTTATGTATAAACTAAAATAATAATTTGTTATCATTTTTGACGACGACGAGGTCATTGAGTTTCTTCTTCTCACAGAGAGAGAGAAAAGTTATATATATATATATTTATGTTTTATAAACTCTGAGAGTCACGAAATGAAATATGAGACGCTTGCACTTTGTTGTACTCATAAAAAATATATATAAAAGTGTGTAAAAAGTGCAATGACTACTAATAAAACTCTATACTACCTATACACAATGCAACTTATGATGTAATAAATAATAATATACTATATACTAGTTGCTGAGCTAAAATGTATACCTATTTTCTCAAAGTGACATTGACTCAAAAGACAAAATCTTTTTTTCTCTCTCTCTTCTTTTCGTTGTGGAGAATTAAAAACTAGAATTGTCAGGAATTTATGTACATCTTCCACTACTTTGATACTAGTAAAAGAAATAAGAAGTGATCAGTTTTTTCCCAGATGATCAAATCACACAAGAGAGCAACAAATAATGTTTACTCTTCAACACTTGACAATTTACTTTTCTCTTTTGTACAACATAGAGTGTCAAAGTTCCTTTTTCAGACTTTTCGACTCCATATGTCACTCATTTCTTCTTCTCTTATATTAGTTTATTGTATGAATCTAAAAGATATCTTGGTTGTAATGTTACTTGCTGTCTAGCAAGAGTTTTGGACAAAATCTCTACCAAGTTTCCTCTCCTAATTTTTCTGACTATGTAGTGCAATGTACTTTTCTTCTTGGTCAAAAAATGAAGACATAATGTAATAATATGCCACGGGCCGATCATATTGACCTGCTGCCTCTGACTGAGATAATTTTTCTACTGTCATAATATATAGCATATATATATAGTTAGTGAATCAATAAACTCTCCGTCTCTAACTTATTTTTTTCTCTCTCTTTCTACTTCTTTAAGTACACAGATAGCAAATATCTATATCACTGTATTAATAGACTATACATATTTTTACTACTATATATCTCTAACTAAAACCAATCAATTGGAAATATTCATCTGGTGCACTATTTGCTTTAGCTTTGCTAAGGGAAAAGAAAAAAAGTTATTTTTCATAGGGCAAAAGATGATGACCATGACTGCTACTCTAATAATACAGTCTACAGTATATATATATATATATATAATAATACAGACTTTTATATTGTATCCGTTAAATAAGATGAGCACAAGGTCGTCTACAAGAAGAATCAATTCAAAAGTAATAATCTTTCTTTCTCTATCTAGTCGTCTGCAAAAAAATGCACATCAAATGCAACAGATGTGTAGCAATATTACAATAAAACCGGTTAAAATAATCTTCCCCTTCTCTAATAAATCTGATTTTATGCAATTATTATTTCACCCTTTTCTTATTGGAATGCCTAGATGATGAGAATTTATTTGCCAGATTCCCATTTGCGTCATCTCTCTGACTCTATATACTTAAATACTTTTCTCTATGTATATGTACACTGCTCTAAATTTTCCTCAAGAGTAAACTATAACTATATAAAGAGTTAAGAAAATTAAATAGTACTCACCAATTCTGGAGAATGCAATGATTTTTTCGGTTGTAGCATGATCATCATCATAATAGTCTTCACGAGGTGAGTCTCCTTGCATATCATTAACAAATTCAGACAAGTAACTTGGTGGAATAGGAATGGCAGTAACATTTGGTAATTTGTTTTCATCCATTCTTAATTTTTTAAGAATATCTTGACGTATAAGTTGTAAGCTAAGGGCTCTCATGTCTAAGCCAGCTTTACGACACATAGGACTAGCACCTGATTCAGCTGAGTTGCAAAGGGCTGCATTGTCAGCAGCATCTGTAGTAGCATTAGCTGCTAGCACGTCAACTTCTCCAGATGAGGAACTGTTGTCAATGTTGTCACCATTATTTCTTTGATGGTGATATGGCCTTGTTGAGGCTCCAAGCACTAGTTGAGATGTCAATGTTAAACTTAAGATGAAAATGATTGCTGTTAAAATAGGACTGGAAGAGAAGTTCAATTGAGCCATTTTTGTTGTAGTGGTCGCACTAGAATTGAAGTGACTGAAGTGAAGAGTGAAGAAGAACTGTTGAGTGAGAGAGGATGGTTTGATGAGTGAACTCTGATTCACTAACTTCTCTTGAGAGTCTGATGTACACTTTTATATATATGTAGAGTAGTTGAAGAAGAAGAAGATGATGGTTATTAAATGTGTGTGTAGTATAGAGACAGGTACTGGAGTAAAAAGTCTTGAGTTTTTAGTAGCTGATGATTTGTCTAGACTTGTTATAAGTCGAAGTAGAAAGAAATAATAACGTCGTAGTAGTAGTAATAAGTTGGCTTCCAAAAATATGAATTTGCTTAATTGACCGTTACTGTAGTCTAGAGGTTATAAGCAGAGTTTTAGGACGGAAAATGTTGAAAAGACTTGAGACAACTTTGAGTGAAGAATAATATAAAGTAATATGTAGAGAATTTTTCTTCAGGTAAAATAAGTTGTTGATGAGTCTCTGTTGAGCTAGTTGGCTCGAATGATAGAAAAGCTAATGATTCCCATTGCTTTTATACTCCTTCACAAATCTATTCTCTACTTCACANTAGTTGGCTCGAATGATAGAAAAGCTAATGATTCCCATTGCTTTTATACTCCTTCACAAATCTATTCTCTACTTCACACCTTTAGGAATAGTAGTAGTAGTAGTGGTGGTGTACCTATTTTTGTCGTCATTGTGTCGTCACTACTCATCATATATTCCATAAAATTTTATTCTACTTGTATGTACTACTCTTGCTCTCTGCATCATCATCTCGGATGATTTTGAATCTCATCAAAATCTCTTCATTCTAAATATTCCATTTTTTATGTATGTAGAAAAGGTTAGAAAGGAAATCATAGAGTTGTTCTTTAGAGAGATTAAGATAGGGGACAAGAAAGATGTATTAAAATTATTTATATATGTGTGGACTTTAGGAGAGATGAGATGAATTGAAAAAAAGAAGATGAATCTCATTGTGATCTTTGAGCGGATATCCTACATAAAAAGGTACATATATTTTAATAAACGTTTGTTGTGTGTAGGTACATTTAAGAATAGCATCATAAGAGAGAGAATTGAATTGCAAATTTTCAATTGATACTTATAACACATACATGACTCCAGTTCTGTTAAATCTTATCGCAAAAAAAGAAGCATCAGCAAAGGGTGAGAGTTTGAGTATTGTACTATTATAAATATATTGGTGTTTCATTCACAATTTTGTTGCCATCTTCATCTTTTTACACTCTTGTTGATGGCGATGACGGATTGTGCAAGGAGAATTATTTATTATTAGTAGCATATAAGATATTGGCACAGGATATGGATATTTTATGATCATGATGCACTATTAGACTTTCTAATGATTTGATATGTTTAACTTCATTGCAACAAGAGTAAACCGCTGTTAAATATATTAACCAAAAAGGTGAATGAATATTTCAAATTTAAGACATCCTGTGTCATATTTTTTCTCTTTTTCTGCAACCGCATTTTTGCACAAAAGAAGAATAAATAAAAGAGGGACTAGCTCAATGTAGTTTGTGGAAATGACGTCGATTTCTAAAATTCTCATTTGCTCCAGATAAAGTTGGATCACAGAGGAAATACAAGTGTGACGTTTCTTTTCTATATACAACTCCTCGTAGGTGGTAAGTCAGAATAAAGGAATTTTTTTTATCAAAGATATTGACAAGAAGGAGGATGTTGATGTCTACTGTTGATGCAGTCATACTATAGTAAGTTTCTAATCTTCATCGTAAATCTTTGTTACGTCAACTTCCACTAAAGACAACTCATTCATAAAAAGGAAGGAAACTAGATCACTATCAAAAAATATTCATATCCTTAGGAAATTTATTTTGAAATGCATATAATATTATGTAGCAAGTCTAAATTTACATTTTTTTGCAAGACGGATTTAGACAATTGTCCACTACGTCACATCCTTTTTTATCTGGAACATAACAGACGACTCATATATAGAGACTTGTCTTCTTGCTCCATTTCTATTCTCGGAATATTGTTTATTCCTGTTTGCTATAAGATTAATATCTTCGACAAAGAAAAGAAAATCGAAGGTCAAATTATAATAGAGGTACGATCAAGAGCAGTGATGTAACATAAATATATATATTTGGTCTAAGGGCAATTCAAGGCAAAAGGAAAGGCTACAAAGATTTGCAATTTCGTCTAGCAAAAAAAAAGAATCGTTAGTTTATAGCACAGTGAACCCTGAAAAAAAAAGTTGGCTGGACTCTTGACAGACATTCTGCACATACTATATTATAATATTTCTTGAATTTTGATTATAATTGCAAGCTATTGTCTTTTAGCTGGTATAACGTTTAAAGTGCTCTGCTAATACAAAAAAAATTTGGCTAGCTAAGGCATGTAATTAAAACCAGTTTGTAAGTATATTATTGCAAAAGCTGACTCTTTACTTTCGAACAATTATATATGTAAAGAAGAGTGCAAAATTGTAATATAAGAAATGAAGCTGAGATTATGACTCATCTAATTAGTAAGACAAGATTGCATTTTGCTGAGCTTGCAGTTAAATATAAATAAAAGTGATTTTCTCACGCCCAACAAAACTATACAATAGACACTCTCTATATGACAGAAAATAGTTGTCAAAAGTAGAATAAACACGAGAGTGTATATTTTACTAATTTACGTAAGAAAAAGGAAGTGTAGGCGAGTTACATATGTAAGAAAAGTGAGAAAAACAACAATAAGAAAGGTGAAATATGATGTATTCTTAGAAGGTCTCACTCTTACATCTCTTATAGACTGACACGGTCATGTCAAAACTATCCATTAACTCTCTTTTTGTTGCTGGGCAAGAGGTGCTTAGATAGATGATGTACTTTGCCTCCACAAATATATATTTTGTTTTCTCTCTTGCTCTCACATAACACAAAATTACGTAATCCACCCGTTAACCTCATAATAGAGACTCCTAACTCTAACTTCATCATCATCACTTCTTGAATTGACCAGTTATGAAGTTTTACGTAAGCAAATTTTATGTATATGTACATTTCTGACTAGTCCATTGTACTTTGGTTCCAACAACTCTTTTTTTCAAATGAAATGACGCTCCACGCCTACAGAGACTCAAATCTTAGTACAGTAAAAATAATTCTATGCTGTCATCTTTTATTCTGATTCTTTGAAATGGGTTTATTCACCTCTAAAAAATATGCCAACTAATTAGTTCTCAGATTCGTCTCTCTAGTCTTCAAACTTGTAAAAAAATTATTATTATTATATCTTTCTTGTTGGTTTTTTCTTGGATATTGCGATGGTTTCTTTTATGTTATATTTGTTTTTCAGATTATATTATTGTGACTATTTTACATTATTATTACTGATTTCCTTTGATGGATTCTTGACTTGTTTAGTAGTGAGTGCATTGATGATTTGTATATAGCTTAATATTCAAAGAATTGTGTAGTGTAGGTAGGCAGAAGATGACATAAGATAAAAACCTAACCTGAAAATATTTTCATAGAATTCATAATAATAGATTGATGATCCAAATAATGCCGAGATTAGATAGACGACATAATCCTAGTAATTTGAAACCTATGTCCTAAAAATAGATCTCACTCAGAGTGAAGTAAACAACTATAAATTGGTATATATAGGTCACATCTTGTGATGATGACATAAAAGTATACATATTCTGTTTCAATTTTTTCTGTACTATATTTCGGCATTATATTTATTTCGTCACACTGCCGTGGCATTTGTCATTGCTCTACATAGCGTAAACAAAAGATTTCTGAGTTTCTGATCCAAGTGACCCTACAATATTAATATACGTGATATTTTTGTATACTTTTTCAAGGATATAATATGATATTTATTTTATTATTATCGGGTAATCCCATACTACTTTACTACTACTAAATGTATCATATTATCAAAAGTCAAACCGAAATGTACCCAATAACCCCGAAATTATCTTGAGATTTATTTGGTAGTAGTAGTGTAGTGATTTGTAAATAAATACTTTTTCTCTAACTCTAATGATAATTTTGTCTTAATGATAAGTGATAAGAGTTCTATTATAACAATACATGTCTTATTATTATTATTATAATATATAACATGCATATATTGTAATAGAATTGTTAGTATTTCTTTGTAATATAATAAGAGTAGTAATAATTTTCAAATCAAATCAGGAATGGCTTGTTGTTTTTCACAAAATATATTAAAGTTTTTTTACATGTAAATATATTACTTTCACTTTTCCGATGATTTTCAGAAACTTTAACATTATATTATTAAACTTTCTAATTTTGATTTAAATTAGTATATTATGCATTTTTATTAGGAAAACTTCATGAAATTAACAACAATCAGCTTTACTTTACTTTGTTCAGATAGAAGCTAAACTCAATTGAGCGGGAAGCAGAATTTCAAACTTTCACACAACACATGTGCTTTTTCTTTTCACATTTTTGTCAACAACTTTTTTGATTTCTTAATTAATTAATTTAGTTAATTACTAAAAAATGGCCAAGAGTGCTCGTCATAAGAAACTTAGACGTCAAGAAAAAGCAAAGACACAACTAAAATCTGGAATCAAGAAACTAAAAGGAACAGCAAATGTATTTGAGCCAAAGTTACAATCAAAAAAATTGATTCTACGGGATCAATTGAAATCATCTGTACTTGAAGGAGAAATATCTACAAAAAGACATCAAAGTATTCACGTCAGTATTTACAATAATATTCTTTATTGTTGTTAAGTAATATAATTCATAATTCAAATAATGTCTCAACTCTGTTTTTGTTATTACAGGATATTCTCTCAGCATTAAATCATCATAATACCAACACAAAAAAAGAAGCTCTTCGTGGTCTTGTTGAATTGGTAACAGCACAGTCAAGTATCTTATCATTTCACTTGGACAATATCTTGGATAAAATAGCTCTGTTAACATCAGATATAGAATCATCTGTTCGTAAAGAAAATGTTAAAGTTGCCGACATTGTTTTTGCACGAGTATGAATAAATTTTTATATAGCAATTTAAATATCTTATGTTTTATAGATATATTATAGATTCGATTATCATGTTTGTGTTTTTTGCAGGTGGACGAGAATCAGATTAAACCATTTTGGAATCACTTGCTAACTCGACTTCAATGTACATTAACCAATCTGACGCCATCGATTAGATATAGTTGTCTTCCATTTTTTCAATTGTTACTAAATCATTTTCCAAATTTGGTGTCAACATCATATGAAATCATTCTACCTAGTTTACTTGGACTAATTTCTACAACTTCTTCATCATCAACATCAAAAACTCGTCTCAAAGTTGAAATATTGGAAAAACATAGTGACATGAAAGGGCGACTTGATGTCTTATCTATCTTAAGTTCCTGTCTTACTCTTACACAAAATAATTTCAATTCAAGAGCGTCCACTGACACTCCAATAAATGTGACCTTACACTTTGACACATCATGTGAAGGAAATGAAAAAAGTGATGACAATTTACATAAACAAGAGAGTAACTTTCTACAGATTCACTACTCGGCAGGATATTCTGACAAGTTTCGATGCATTAATGAATACAATTCTAACCTCCAGACATCAAATGGCGCCTACACTATTAGTAATAACAATTTTACTCCATTTCAAACAAC
>VCNE01001964.1:0-14564 GCA_009869805.1 Oncopodura yosiiana
AAGTTGAGTTCTCTATGTGAGTGTGAATGGCTTTTGTATGTGATGTGATGAGTCCAATGGACCAGAGGAAGGCAATGTGAAAATGTACATTTAAACTGATTGCCAGAGACATGAGAAAGAGAGACATGGCAAGTGAAATGAAGTAAATATCACGAAAGGGAATGACATAGGGAATTAGTACACTCTACTATATATACTAGTAAGCTATATATGTATTCCAGAGAACATAATGAAAGTCGAGAGAGTTTAATCCATGGGTCACAGGTGTGTGACAATGAAACTATGAAACTCTCCTTCTATTAGTCTTCGGTTCATCCAATTAATACCCTGAAAGTCTCAAGAGAATTAAACTCGCTCGTCTCCTCTTTTTTTTTTTCTACAGAACATGAGAGAAACGTGAGACATAGTCTTGGCCTGTTTCTCTAAAAATTACTTTAGTTTTTATACATGTGAGACTCTGAGAAGACGAGAGAATCTGTATTTAAGCCTCAATGTATTAGAAAATAGAGTATTGTATATGTTAACTCCTTATATAGAAGGCCAAGCCAGGTATTAGATATTAGGATCTGAAGTAGAAGTAATAGTGTTATATACTATAAGATTGAGAGAATGAGATGAAGTAAAGTTTTAGAGGAAAGTTAGTAATAAAGACTCTTTCTCTCTCTGCTGCTTCACCTGAACTCTCAACTGGAGAAATGTTATAGATTCTTCTTCTGTTAACAACACAACAGGAGCATGCAAAGAAATATATATAGGAAATCCCTTTGGTCTCTCACTCTGTATTCTCCTCCTTGCCTTCTTATTTATCGATCCTTTACCTAATTGGGCGAAATGCAGGTATACAAGAGAAGAAGACGAGGACGTAAGAAAAAAGAAAGCAGCTGGAGAAAATGGCCATTTCATGTTGTACAATACTATATACATATAGCATATATACATCGTCTATACATATTACCTTTACCTTTCATCTAATGCTATATGTTTTGTATTTACTTATACACGCTAAACTTATTGACTATGGTTGAGTACTTTTTTCCTTTAGAGACTTTCTTGTTCTTTCTCTCTCTCTTTTGTTTTAACATCTTGCATGTGAGTAGATTGCGTAAAAATGTGAGGTTGCTTCTTTTCTCTTCCTCACGTATGAGATGCATTTACTTAAGAACTTTTACTTTGTGGATCTTCCCCACGTCCATTTGCACCAGATAAAAAAGGAAAGAGAGAGAGAGAGAAGAAGAAGAAGAAGATACCTTTAGCTAATGAAATGCTGTAGTGCTTTTTATGTGAAGCATTATCTACTCTGTATATATATACATTAACCTCATTTCTCATGCTAGCAATTTTATACATATAAGTTTACCTGGAAAGTCAAGAAAGCTATAGAGTCAAGATAGAGCTATTGAATGAAATCAAAGTGGAATATATGTATTTAGTATTTGTGTAAATGTAAAGAAAGAAGTTTAGTGTGTTTAGTTGTACTAGATTGTATATATAAAAGGGAGAGGAAAGGAAAGAAAGCACAAGAGGGAAACATTTTCTTGAAAAACGATTACTACCCTTATCCATCACTGTTTCTTTTGCCTACCTTTGAATTTTTCATTTTATTCATTCTTCATCACACAAGACTGGAGAAGAGAGATTCAACTCACTGACTTGAAAAGGCTGTTAGTGAAAACTCTCTTGGCTCTTTCATCACTCTCTACTGCTCTCTCTCTATATATATATATTGCTTAGATTGCTTACTTACAACAGACATTTGATGAAATGGAACTTGAGTATCAATCTAACATCTTTTGCCCTTTTGTTGATTGCCTACATATAATAGGCTGTCACTTCTCCTTAAGTAAGGCACTCTGGGAGAATTTGTTATTCACTCTATATACCAGTCTCTGCCTGCCTACCTTTCTTTCTATATACTCAGGAAAGAAGAAGTAATTGATTCGAATTATTTTCCTTGTACATTAAATAAATGGACTTGTGAAGGTAGATTATATAAAGATAGATTGTCGTCAACAGCCCATCTTTTAACTGGCTTGACTCATCACTCAATATTTTCTGTTCAGGACAATACGTGTCATTACTTACACCAGAGTTAGTTGACCATATATACAAGAAATGTAATCAGCCCAACGGAAAGATTGGTGACCAATTCCATTAGGAAGTTGGTTCTATTTTTGTGCTGCTGGAAATGCATCCTTCCTATTATTATTCTATAAAATAGTATGTGCATAAGTAAACAGTGAATTAAATGCCTTTAGCTAAACCTGACTATAGTAAAGCTTGAAATTATTATTGTTGGTGAGAGAGAGAGAGAGAGAGAGAGAGAACGTGAGAGGAAGTGAGTACTTAACATGTACTATGTATATTCTTCCTAAGCTTCCATGGTCTGCATAATGTTCTCGTTTACACTTATTACTAAACCAGCAGGGGATTGCAATAGAGTAACAACATAGTATATATGTTTATAACTATACATAATTTAAGTGTATGAGAATGTATATTCTGTGCAGAAAAACATGACGAGCAAAGTGGGAAATGTAGCAGTACATGTTTATTGAGTAATTATACATGGAAAGATTGCCTATATAATTTAGTCTTTAGTGTTTTTACAATGACCATTTTATGGTTTAGTTATGTAGAATTTGGAAAATGTATTAAAACAAGTGTTGTTGTACTTGTGGTGACATGTTTCTCTTGTAGGATGTAGGATAATAATGTAGTAACTAATACACTCTCAATAGTTTATTTCCTGTTGACTGTTGATATTCCACATTACATTATTGTAGCATAACATAATATAACATATGTGTATCAAATCAAATATAGCAAAGAGGGAAAAAAGCTTAGAGGCAGGTATATTATTTTACTATGAGATGTAGTTTCTTTAGTTGTTTGTGCCAAGAAACATAGTAAATTCTTTGCAAGTAATGCTCCAAATGCCAACACCTAATGCAATCAAAACGAGTTCGACACGTGTAGCATTTTCATCATGATGAAATAGTAGAAGAGCAAGAAGTAGTATTATAAGAATTAATTAAATTTCGCCACAAATTTATTGTTGGTAGGACTTGAGCTTTTATTGCTCTTAGCGTTTTTCAACAAACTCAATATTATTTGGCCCAATGTTTGTCATCAACTTACTTATTGGGAGCAAGAGCCTATTATACTTTGTAAGAGTTTAACTAGTATATACTATATAATAGAAGCTATAAGGAGATCCTTTTTAGTGAAAGAGTTCTGCAAGATGTTATTATTATATGAAGCACAAAACTCTCTCTCTCTTTCATACCTTGTTACTTACACTGCAGGCTCTCTCTTCTAAGGTAAAGGTATAAAGTACCTATGAAAGTATGAAAGGTAAATTGGCTAGAGAGAGAGAGGAACACACATCCACAGAAAAGTCTTATCGATTCAAGATATTGCAAATCAATTTTCTGTTCTATCAAGACTCTTTTGTGAAGCGACACACACACACACAAACTAGACTAGAAAAGGAAAGTTTATATGAGGCTAAGGTGACTTTTTGACTTGGCTCCTTTACAATAAAGGTAAAAGGTAAAGGAGACACAAGAATGAGAGAGAGATACCTTCTACTTTTTTTGTGCCTTCCAGTTATATTGCACATGAACACATAACGTGTATAATATTGCTTTACTTTACTCACCACTATGTACTTACTTCTTAGAGAGACCGTTTTTATTACATAAAAAGAAGATAAAGCTATACTACATACATATACAGCTTTTTTTCATAAAGAGCCAGGAGAGAGCTCGTTTTCTTCCAATCTTCAATCAAGATCCATAAGTTATATCAAAGTATAAAGGTAATGTCACCTTTACAAATACTCTAAGGAGGCTTTGGGCTGCGGAACAGATGAAAGAAGTGAGAGTTACTTCTTTTCTTCACTTTTGAAGTGAAAGCCAAGTTTCACTTTGCAATAATGTGTCGAATTTATGTTTGGTTTTTCTTTTGCTTTCTTTTTCAATAATAAAAGACCTTATAACTCGTCAAATAACTAGTAAAATTAAATTAATAACAACCCGAGTTTCATAAAAATATTTCACACGGCGTTCAATAATGATATATATGAAATCCCAAAATCTCTTATTATTATGCAACATTTTTTATAAACTAATGAGGACACGTGCAAAAAGTCAACAAAATAAAAGTGACACACGAGGCGATTAGTAATTTTATTCTTCAAGTGAGAAAAAGAATTATGATTTATATTCTATAGGAGATAGGTAGCTTACACTTAGTTAAGTATAAATAATAAAAACTAAATATAATATTATTCCATATATAGAAAAAGGTCTGGAAAAAATAGCTTTGTTGGGTGAGATGAGCAAGCGTGTGAGTGAGTGGAAATTTTCATGGCGGACAAAATGTATCACGGCAGGTAGCCAGAGTAAAAGCAAGTTGTTGTAATAGTAAACCAGAAAAGGGGAGAGAAAAGCAACCTTTATTATATATAGTGGTGGCAGCAAAAGCAGCAGAGATCAGCATCATCAGAAAAATGTTCCATGATTCACAGGATTTTCACAATGAACTAGGAACCAATTCAAATAAGAATTGGGGGAAGCATCAGCAGCAAGCGGTTGACTTGAGCGTGCCACAGAAGCTTAAAGTCGACAGATGATATTCTCTCTCTCTCTTTCCTCCTGTAAATGCACATTTTATACTGGGCTCTTCTCATCTCATAATTCTCTGATATTCACAGAGTTGCTCCTTCCTCTCCTGATGAGCAATGAAGCACAGTAATAATGATTATCATCAAATAGTCGTTGGCATTAAAACTAAATACAGAAGAGAGAGATTGCTTCTCATTAATTGTCATTCATCCTCTCTCTCTATCTATCTATTTGTACTATAAGCTCTCTAAATTTCCAAACTTATGACAAATGCAATGCAACTCTCAATGGTTTTCTCTTCTTTTAGTAGAGCAAGAGATTTAGAGTTGTCCCAAAGTCAACAGTCAAGGTGAATTGAATTGATGGCTCTTTGCGCATCATTACACTCGATGTATAGTCAACTCTTGTTTGTGTAGGCAGTTAACGAGCTCAAAAGTTTCCATGTAGGAGTTTTGTGGGACACCTTTACTACTTTATGTGCACTCTTTTTTATATTGTCAAGTTTGCAGTTTAAGAGTAAGATGAAGTTATATATATTCCTGTTATCTCTCTCGATGTCATTTTTTCTTCTTCTTACAAATTGCACAAAGATAATGAGAGTCATCAAGTGTTGTGTAGTATCTTTTATAAATTCTATACAGCATTGTAAAGCCTTCAAAACTCATTAGACTCTAGAAATTAGTTCTAATAGCACAGGTATGTCTCTCTAAGGAATTATACATAAGACTACTACACAAACTATTTAACTACTTACGCAACTTTTTAAGCTTAAGGAATAAAATATAAGAGATGCTTTTATGTAAATGCTCAAACAGCAATGATGTTGATGATAACACATAACAACATAGAGACAAGTTTTGTAGTTTCTAACAACATCAGAGTGAATGAGTCCTAATGGAATTAGAGAGCTGAGGTAATTCTAAGGTACATAAAGCTAACTTTGTATAAGTAGAGAGAGAGAGAAGGTAAGGTGATTTCTTCTTTAAGCAAAACACGTAGTTGAAAAAGTTTTTCCACTTGCCTACACTTTCACTTTGACTACTCAAGTTTTTACCTCAATGTGTTGCTTCATCTTTTCATCCTTTTGTGTCTAGTGTAGAGGAAAGACTAAAAGGATAATCTAATACATAAAACACATAAAAGACTCACCTGAGCTCTCCAAGAGCTGTGAAAGAATGTAGACCGCACACTATATATATTACTCCTCCTCTTCTGCAGAGATTTTTGTGTTCTTACAAGAATTAATTAGTCCTAATTGATACCATTCATCTTGGTTATATAGAGAAAAAAATCTCTGCACCAACTCTTGGACCTTTTTTCTTACTTATATATAAAGTAGTGCAAAGGGGGAAATTACACATTTTTAGATTGGACAGGGTAATAACTTTTTTGTAGTTGCACATTGCATGGCAGTTATAAAAGTCATAATATACGTACCTAAAGCTAAAAAGCTCATTACTTATATATAAAGTAGTGCAAGGGGGGAAATTACACATTTTTAGATTGGACAGGGTAATAACTTTTTTGTAGTTGCACATTGCATGGCAGTTATAAAAGTCATAATATACGTACCTAAAGCTAAAAAGCTCTACTATTCCTTGTAATCTTTACTTAACCTGTATGCTTTTTTAACTCTATTCTATATATATGTATAGAGAGTGAAGTACGTGTTGATGTTATAAAATGGATTTGCTCTCGTAGAATTACAGCATTTGGTTACTTTCAGCCGGATGTTTTTTTGTATTTATTTCAAACACTAAAAAGAAATACAGCAGATGACATACGTTTACGTTCCATGTTCTTTGGTTCCTTTCCAACAGCCAAAAAGTTTTTGTCAACTACTTCTCCTCTTTGCTCATCTCTTAGAAAGAGAAGAGAGATAGAAGAAATTCTCAAAGGTGTTGATTTAGAATTCAGGTATGCCATGCCTAAAAGTCCTGGTGAAGATTCTTTGCAACAAGCAACAACACTCACATCTATTTCCGTACTTTTTATAATCCTCTTTTTACTCTACTCTTTTTTGCTTGGTTGCTTACTTTATTCTTATACTTGTTGTGTAGAATTTCCTCTCTTTCTCTCGTTGACAACTCTTGTAGTTTTGAGAATAAGTATACCTTCGTAGTTAGTCTACCTTGCTTTTATTTTGAGCCTAGTACATTAAAATAGGTATCAAGACGCATTTATTTTGTTGAAAGTTCTGTTTTTTTCTTTCTACTACATGTAAACTTATGCAGGCGTCTTAGTCTAAAAATTCTTCACGTAGGTAGAAGAAGTATATATACTAAACCTGTCGTCTACATTTCTCTTCATTTCTATTGTGCCGTGTTTCGCACGTAAGAACAATAGGCCAACTCATAAACTGTATGAGAAGAAAAGTCAGAGAGATGTCAACATTATTTTTGCTCACTGGCAAAGACTTTTGTGTGCATAAGAGTTAAATGATATAAGGAGCTTTTAACATTGTTTTCAGGTTCAACTCATTCAGCTGTGCTACATACATTAATAGTAGATATACTCTCTTTATATATATATACACCATGTCCTAATTAGATAGCAATGTGCGCAATAAGTGAGAGTAGTTGTGCAAAAGTTCTGTTTTCCATTTAGGTGATTGAAGAGTGAAAAAAGAAAATGGCTTTTAGTGTTTTGCTTTAGATTTGGTGCCATGAAGAATTTTTGCTAAGGTAGTAAGTGATTCATGCTTTCCTAAGGTGACTCTCTTTTGGCTCAATTAGCACAATCACACATAGAGAGAGAGAGAGAGAAAACAGCAGAACGAGTTGAGAAACAAAATAAGTATAAATGGTAATGAAAGACGCATTTTACTTTATATACCTCTAGTGCTCGTTTAGATATTTGTAATCTTGTTTGTTGTGTAGAAGGATTCTGAAACTTGGCTATGACTAAAAGAATCTTGTTATTTGTACTCTGAAGAATAAATTATTATACTCTCTTGATAAAAAGGTACAGAAGAGTCGTACACAAGAAAGTTTTGTATATGCGTAAATATATATGTGAGAGTCAAACTGTACTAGATTGAATTGACTTATCTAAGCACACACAAGTTTTTACAGTTATTCATAACAACAACACTAGGAATACTCACGTCATTGCGCATTACCTATGTAATATGTAAATAGCTTAATACATATAGTGAACTTTTGCTTTTTATACCTGCTCTGAACAAAATTATTTTTCTGCTGATATATAAATATAGTGTTAGCAAACAAATCGAAACCTTGAATCTCTATATGTATGTAAAAAGAAAAAGAGTTTTTATTTCGTATAAAGGTATGCAATCTATAAAAGCTATTGAAAGGTAGAATGTGAAGAATAAATAGAACTAAAAGTATCACATTGCAGACTCTTTTTTTCGATCTCTGCTCTGTTCTGCAGTATTTGTACTGCTATTCTAACTATACATAAACGCCCAAAATGATAACATCATGTTACCTATTCTCTCTTAACATGAAGAAAAATATGTATACAAGTAAAAAAATTGGTCTGCTGTCTACCTCACCACTTGGTTTCTAATATGCTTTCATACCTACACTCAAAGTCTTTTGATCCGCATCGGATTAAATTACCAGGTGAATGAAATGAAATTCTACCTGAAAGACTCTCTCTCGCTCTCTTTTGTGGTGCAATTCTTTTTTCCATAAAAAAATTCTACAGTATATGCTTTCAAATATTATTATATAAATCTTTGTATACTTTATACATCAGATTCTTCTCTATCCTTTGATTTGAAGAGTTGAATATAAAGTAAAGTAAAGGTAGCAATAAATATATTTTTCATGTAACCCTTGAGTAGGAGACAAACTATTGAATTCTTTGAAGTAAATGTCTACCTTTACATCGAAAGGACAAAAATCCACATAATAGAGTTATTTACTACTATATGTTTTTTATATATTCAGAACAATTTTACTAATCTATCAAGAGGGATTGAAGATTTTTTCTATTTATAAATGTATATATATATATATATACCTGCCATTAAATATTCTCTAACACGCAAAGGCAAGAGCACTTAAAAAACATGTGTACTTTTAGAGTAGACTATCCAGTTACTTTCATTTGGCATTTTTTTATACAGAGTTGAATTGCCGCAGTAGTAAAACTCTCTCCGGAGAGAGAATGACGTAAAGATGAGTAGAGGACGATAAGGTGGAAAAACTTTGCTATCTACTTTTATTTTGTACAATGTTACTACTACATATACATGTGTACTATATGTGTTTTTACTCTACACAATAGCTTTTGAAAGATTATCTAGAGATAGATGCAAGAGTAGAGTAAGAGTGTATATAAACTATACAGTACCATCACATATGTTACTTTTGTACTTGTATAGTTTTGCATTGTGATGTTGTGATTGTGATTATACCTTAAATAAACTGTAAGAGGAGAGTAGGATGAAAAAGAGAGTGGATGCTGAAAAAAGAGACAGAGGCCTTAATAGAAACGTGGGTATATAAGCTCTACCTTGAAATTAATTGGCATCTAGCAGTGTTTTCCCATGAGGCATTGAGCCAGAGAAAGGCATCCTTTCATAGTGTTTGTTGTAGTGGAAGATGGACTACAATAGATAGGCATCAAATAGTAAAAAAGGGTAGCTAATAGTATAACTAAAATCTAGGGACACAAAATTTTCTATACAGCAAGTTGATCTCTCTACACGATGTGTTATATGGTCATATTGTAATTGTGATTTGATGCGATTTTGTGTGTAGATGCAAATGCTTGGTGCAATATGAGTCACTACTATGTAATTCTGAAATTGTGCTGACCATTCAACCAAGAAGACCACGATTATAGATAAACATTTGTTCTTCTCTAGTAATTGCATTTGTAATCATGTTTGTCCATTGTGCAATTATAATGTTACAAGGAGTTTCTTTTTAAATTCAAAATTCACTAAATACACGAAGATATGATTTTATTCTAAACTACATATTTAATATAAAATTGCTGTTTAGGTTTTTATTTTATAAACGGTGTTGAACCAAAAGCAATTTTGAAGATTATTTAATCCTTGAACTTGTGTGTATTTGACGACATACTCCATAGTTATATAATAGTACACTTGCTAATAACTCCTTCAATTCATATTCAAGTGATGACGGACTGTTTATAACCTTATGAAAGTTCTACAAGCTCTTCTTCATTTTGATGAAATCACTAAATATACTACTACTGTACAAGTCTACTATAGTTTCATACTCCATAACTGCCTATCATTTATCTGTATGAAGAATCTTATAGTATTACATCACACAATGTTATTATATAATGTGGTTCCATCTCATGCATTATCCTTTTATTCCCTGCATAAGAGTAAAGGAGCAGTAAACGTGTAAAGATAATAAATCCAATTTTAATTTTACGAATTTTTCACACATAGACAGTCAGAGAGACACGGTCTCTTGTTCCTGTGTGAGTCGGAAAAAGAATTTAGAAAACTGTTTTGTATTTTCGAAATTAGAAGAACCCTCAGGAGGACAGGGTTGAAAATTTTCGATGGCCCTTAATGGCTATCATAAGAGGGGACTTTGTATTTTTGTACAGAGATGAATCAGGATTGCATTGTAGATTTTGAATGCAATGTGTGTATCTGATGGAAATTATACAATGACGAAGAATCAAACAACATAGAAAATAAAACCGTTCGTTTACTTTGTACCTTATATACGATTTATGCCTCATGGCTATAATAACGGAACGAAATGCTTTATAGTGGAGGAACACAGTTGATGCTTGTTAATAAATAGTTGATTGGAATATATATCTATATGGACACGTGTGCTATGTCCACCTTTAGTTTATAACAACGCAACAGCAATAGATGACAAAACCAGCAGAGTGGCATAATAAACTATGAGTGAAATTTACGATTTATACGACTATTTTTATATGCTGAGCCGACTGTGATTGAATGAAGAGTGTGCTTGCAACTTATTATTGTTTTTTTTTGCTTGTGAGAGCTTTCATGTCAAAGTGTTGCCTTAAGGATCACGTTCTTCTAGTATTGTAGGTTAGAAAGAATTGTGGTATAAAAATCTAGTTTGATCGCAACAATAAGCAAAAACTTATCTACTGTTATTTAAACAAGGAGCGTAGTAATCTTAGAAAATCCGATCGGCATCTAAATAAGACATTTAAAGATACGACTTTCATTGAGATACTTATTTAATATCTCAATTCTTCTTTTCCAGCAAAAACAAGCTTACCTAATTTAAATTTTTCTAATTAATAAAAACAATTATTAACTAAACAATCAAAAGGAGTTCCTATCCACTGTACAACTCTTCATAACGACAACTACACAAAAATATAAGATATGAGAAATCATCAAAGTTTATTTTCCTACAATATTTTCGTCTCCTTTTCTATTTGCTTTTACTTTTTTTTACTATGTTCTCAAACTGCCTTTTAGTTGCAAGATGGTTACAATGTAATTATGCTTCGTAAATGGGGTCTTATATGAGTACTTCGTTCTTCTACTCGAGGGAGAGAATAGAAGGTAAAATATATATACTTTTATATTCCCAGTTTCTTCGTACTACACATTTTCTCTCTTTAGTAGTAACTAACGTAATGTAACTGTTTTTACTACTACTTCACTTTTTCTAATATTACATCGTGTGCTATAAGAGAAAGCTATATTATATTGAGCAAATAAGAAGGCGACAGACGACACCATGTAGTACAATACTACTACATGTGTTCTCTTTTACTATTTGATCCTTATAGTATCAGAGAGAAAGAAATTTCTTTTTACCAACAATCTAACATCTAATATGTGTTTTTTTTCTTGCTACAATGACTCTACCTTTTTTTTCTTAGTAGGTAGACTTTATTTTATAGGTAAGAATGATGCAATAGTGGAAAGAACACACTCGTATAAAAAGGAAAAGCTTTTTACGATTTCTTCCTAAGAATTTTTATGAGTCTTGTTGCCTCTTGTTGATTACGGTGAGATATGAGATTTTATTTCCTTCTGGGTCTCTCTCCAAGAGTTTCTTCTTCTTCAAGAGAAAGAGTTTGCTACCTTAAGTAGACTGGACGACAAGTTTCTCTATATATCCAAAACCGCAAAACGCACTGGAACTACTATAAAGAATGATCACAAAAGTTTCTTTTTCCGTATCAACCTAAAACGGACTCTACTAATACTAGATAATATCATGAGTCTTTTATAGTTGTTGACGGACTCGATTTCTTCCTCTCTTCTTGTTTACTGCTCAGCTACACCTGTGCTATGATAAAGGATGAGAGACTTTCTTCTTCTTATCCCCTAGAGTCACAAAAATGATCTGATCTTTCTTTTTTTCTCTTCTCAACAAACCTTTGAAGATAAGACTCTAAATCTGACATTTGATTTTTGACATTCTGTTCAAGGCAACTACGAGAATAATAATAATCCTTATATTGGTTTCTTATGTTGGACTTGAGAAAGAGAAAATGAGCTATGATTTCTTTTTTCTTGGCTAAGAGAAAAAAGTGAAAGTGGATTTTTTTTGAAGATGCACAGCATATGCTACCCACACACTATTCTTTTTTGGCTTTGGATTTGTTTCTTTGGTTGTGAGAATATGAAAAGTCATTTTTACGATCGCTCAACAAGACGAGGAATATAAACTTGGAGGCAAAATGAAGCTAGTGATGGTCAACTCAGTCAAGCCATCAAAAACCTTTTCCTGTGAAAACTTTCTTTGTGGTTTATACTACTGTCCATCATTTTTCACAAGTTGGCTTAGAAGTTAGGTAGAGAGAGAGAGATGATATTACATATAAAATCTGTCAGTAGCATGTAGTGTAGAGTGTAATATACAAGTCAAAAGGAGAGATTGGAATAACTGAAAAGACAATTCTAAATCTGTGTATAGTAGTAGACTGGACGGTATTCCTTCTATAGGAAGCCTAAGTACATTTGTATATGTGGTTTTGTGTAGCAGATGGTAAGTTTGGTTTTGTGTCATTGGAAGAAATTTCATATTCACCATCATTTTTCTCTCTCTCACCGTACAAGAGTCCTCTCTCTCTCTCTCCCTATATATATACATTATTACACTAGAGAGAAAAAGAGAAAAGGTCTTATAAAGTATTTTTCAAAATACAAATCTCACTCGAGGTTATATATTTCTTTTGTAGTAATACTATGCGGGAGAAAAGTCATCATCATACTGCTCACTGCATATGTGTGGGTGATTTGCTCTTTTTGATTTTGGTCTTTTGGTCAGCTCAGAAAAAGTAAACCTCTTTATATTCTATATAATATTGTCTGAGCCGTCTGTCACAAGGTAATTTCCTCTTCTCTTTCCCTTCTAAACCACAAATCGACTTGGCAGTTTTTCTTCGCATAAGAAAAAAAGAAAAACCAATCTAGTTTACTTAGATAGAACAAGTGTGATGACATACCTCCATCACTTTGAAAGATGGAAATGATGTCTCTTCGGTAGTATAGTCCGATGGTCAAAAGAAATTTTATTCTTTTTCAGAATTTGAATTTGAATGCTTTCTTTCGTCTAGGAGAGAGAAAAAAATTCTCATCAAATTCAGTAAAGTACTGTCCACGTCGGCTTGATGTACACATCAATTTGTCACATAATGGTAATAACAGTGATTCAACNGAATTTGAATGCTTTCTTTCGTCTAGACTATAAGAGAGAAAAAAATTCTCATCAAATTCAGTAAAGTACTGTCCACGTCGGCTTGATGTACACATCAATTTGTCACATAATGGTAATAACAGTGATTCAACTCAGTCTCAAGGATTCTGAAGTGACCAGTGCAATATTACGTAATGCATTAAGAGAGAGAGATAGTATAAAAAAGTCACATCTGTAGAAAAGTCCACCTGTGCTCTTCCCACAGTTGTAAATATGACGTAATGTGAAACTCATGTGCACCTTGTGAAAATGGACTTTATAAAAATGTGTCTGGAGAGTACATAGATATAGAGTTGATGGGTTTTTAGGTGTAACCTAAGGACACGTTTTAGGTTGGGCTAAAATGTCACTTTTCAAGTAGCTTTGATACATTAGACGAGCAAAAATGTGGATATAGATATATATATATATGCAATCTCTTGTTGAGGGTAAATCCTTAAGCTATTATTTGCTTCCCTTTACTTCTTCTTCTTCTTCTCACATATATACTATTATTGTACAATGTCCGTGAAAACGTATTTAAGCTGCATTTTATATCTTTATTCTCTGCTGTTGGCTGTTATTGTAAATGTATATCATCATATCAACTCTTCTCATATATATAGTGTTGAAGAGAAAAGTGAACGAAAGCTATTAGCACAAGTGCACATTACCTTTACTACTCTTCTGTCCTTTCTCTCTGCTGACTTTTACCTCAAATCTCCAATCTCCTTCTAACATCTCAATTGTTCATTTGGGCCAAGAGAAAAAAATGTTTAATGTTTGCCTAGCATGAGATTGCTCAGAGGACACACAAACTTATATATATAAACTCTTATTATATTCCTCTCTCCTCTCTAGAAAGCCAAACGGCCAGGTGACATTTAACCCTGTACTAATATTGACCGTAAGTTTTAGACTTGTGTGTATTTTTCTCCAAACATTTAATCTTCCGTACATTTTCAGCACAGCATCTCTCATTTCTTTTCCTTAATGTCTTTTTCCTATGTGTTTATACTACCTGTTTTGACTTTGAGTGACTGAAATGAGTTGATAATATGAGCATATTTTCCCTCAAGATATTTTCACTGAGAAAAATGCAGATGTAATATTACATAGGAGATAAAAGGAAATCTGGAAAATGTAAAATGTTATAGCCTGCCAATAATTCTAGAAATTTTGACGTTGATTGCCATAATATGGTAAAGACGACGAGAGAATTGGTTTTTACTTTACAAGAGATAGGAAGAGATAGAATGTTTTTTTACATAAGCAAGGTAGC